>JAJPUD010001858.1:237930-296571 GCA_023553655.1 Myrmecobius fasciatus | reverse complement strand
CCCAATTGCCTCAGCAAAAAAAAAAAAAAAGAAAAGAAAAGAAAAGAAAAGAAAAAAAAAATGATGAACATGTAGATTTCAAAAAAAAAAAAAAAAAAAAAAAAAAAACCAGGAAAGATTTACAGGAAGTGATGCTTAATGAAGTGAGCCGAAGCAGGAAAATATTGTATATAGTAACAGTGCAATGATCAACTATGATATACTTAGCTCTTCTCAGCAATACAATGATGCAAGACAATTCCAAAAGACTCATTATGGAAAATGCTGTCTAAGTCCAGAGAAAGAACTATGGAGTATGAATGCAAATTGAAGCATAAAATTTTCACTTTTTTTGGTCTGTTTTTTCTTTCTTTTAGTTTTTCCCTTTTTTATTCTTCTTTCACAACCTGATTAATGTGGGAATATGTTTAACATGATTATAATTGTATGACCTAAGTCAAATTGCTTGCCATCTTGGGGACAGAAAGAGGAGGCCAAAAATTTGGAATTAAAAATTTCATAAAAATGAATATTGAAAATTATTTTTACATGTAATTTAAAAAATACTATTAAGTGGATGGGAACAATTTAAAGATGAAAAAAACAACAAACCAAAAAAGAAAATGTAATATGCAACTAGAGAGTTTTCAGGGTTATAGACTGAGCCTCAACTCTCAACATTGGAAACAGGAAGAAGATACATAAAATATTATAAACTGAATGCTATGAAATTATGATGAGCAAGCTTTTACCCCAAAGAAAGGACCTGAATGAAACTTCTCCAGTTTCTATGCAGAGATGCAGAGATAGAAGACATTAGTTGTCATATAATGTACACAAACATATAAAGTCAGACAATTCCAATATTATTGGTTATTTTCTGATTTTTTTCCTTTGGGAGGATCTAGATAATGGAATCTACTATGAAATGAAAAAAAATACACTCCATACCAGAATTATTAACTAAACTCAAGTTCCTATCTATAGAACCTCTAGTTTCAGTTTTTCAGGATTGTTCTAACAGGAATATAGAAAAGGTCACAGAGAAACAAAATAATAATAATAATATTTCCTTATTTATTTGCAGAAGTTGGCAATCTGGTATAGAGAATGGTTTCCTGTGGAAAGATCATAATCATTCTTTGCTTAGGATTAAGAAGAATTGATGGATTCTAACATACAAGTAAGATGGAAAAGTCTGTCTCCCAAATCTTTATGTATACAACAGAAGTTTCCAATTATATTGAAGGTTGGTGAATTGAGTCTTCTGACCAATTAGTCTACTTAATAAGGATTAGCCACACATACTTAAAATAAACATGGTTTATAAAGCAAACTATGAAGGCAAAGTTATATTTAAATTTTATAATTTTGGAAATTATTATAAAACAATAGTAGTGGTAGTGGGCATGGGGGCGGTGATGGTAGCTGTTGCTATTCCTGCTATCATTGATATTTCAGTTGTGTTTGATTCTTTGTGAGCCTATTTTGGAGTTTTCTTGGCAAAGATATTGAGTTTCTTTCTCCAGCTAATTTTAGAGATAAAGAAACTGAGGCAAACAAAGTGAAGTGACTTGCCTAGTATCACACAACTATTAAGTATGCAAGACTTGATTTGAACTCAGAAAACAAGCCTTTTTCACTGTTGGCCTGGAAATGTATTAACCATGCCAATTAACTGTACTACAATCAAATCATTTCATGATTCAACTTTTGGAGTAATAAAATAAATAATCAAATGAAAATAATTAAATAAAAAAATAATAAAAATGGAAAGGATTCTGAGAAGATGGCAGAATAGATCAGAAAATACCAAGCAAGTCAGATTTTCCCCACAAACAATACAGAATATGCCTTAGAGTGAACTGTTAAATAGGAATTGAGCAGAACAGTAGAGCTCATGGGACAATCAGAGAAAATCCCCCAAAAGATAGGAAGAATGAGATCTGGGCCATGTGAAGTATAAACACCTCCAGGCTAGTTCTGTTGAAATAGCAAATTCTAAGCTCTGGAGTTAGCTGGGTTGAGATGTAGCCTCTGCCCCAGACACAGGGATTTTCATCTACCGAATAGTTTGGAGAGCCATGAGTCTGAGTCCTGGAAGACTGAGAGAACTTCTGATGATAAGAAAAGTGAGACCCAGATGTTCTGTAGAGATGCAGCCCTGAGTGAAAAGGAACCAGTGTGTGAATGCAAAAAGAGTAGGCAGAAATGCTGCTGGCTGCAGGTATTTATAGAAGGATGGAGTTCTTAGTTTTGAGTTCTATCCCAGAGGGGAGAATTGAAGGAAGACCTGAAGCCAGAGGCACCATTTTGAACACCTCAGAATTAGAAGTTATTACATTAACAATCTGCTACAAAATGAGAAAGCAAAGGAGAAAGAACCCAAACACAGAAAGTTACAATGAGTATATAGAAGAATTGGGTTCATCTTCAGAGGAGGAGCCTCTCCTGTCCCAAAGAGTAATGTTAAATGGTCACCTACCCCAAAAGAATTCATAGAAGTTAAAAAAAAATCTAAAAATCAAATGAAATTAAAGAAAAACAAAAAAAAACACAAGAAAAAGAAGATTATGTAAGGAAAGTGAACCAACTAGAAAAAAAAAGATCCAGAATTTTAAGGAAGAAATTTTTTCTTTGAAAAAAGTTAGGCAAAGAGAAGCCAATAAAATTATGAGACCAAGAAATAATAAAACAAAATATAAAGTATTTAAAAATAGAAGAGAATATGACATTTATAAGAAAAATAATTTATCTGGAGAAAAGTCAAGAAGAAAAAACATAAGAATAATTATACTACCTCAAAACTCTGGCCAAAAAGAATTTTGATATAATAATACAGTAAATAATTATATAAAATTGTCTCAGAGTGTTAGAACAAAAGGGGAAAGTAGAAATAGTCAAAATTTACCAATCATCACCTGAAAGAGATCCTACAAGGAAATCCTGCAGGAATATCATAGTTATGTTTTGAAACTCTTAATCAAGGAGAAAATATTATAAGCAACAAGAAAGAAAAAAACAATTTAAATATTGCAGAACCTCAATTAGAATCACACAGCACCAGTAAAAGACTGCAGGCCTTGAGACAGTATATTTCAAAGGGCAAAAGAACCAGGATTTTTGGCCAAAAATATCATACCAAGTAAAGATAAGCATAATCCTGAATGAAAAAAAAAGACATTGAATTGTCAGACTTTGAGGATTTTATTGCAAAAAGACCTGAACCTTCAATTCTGATGGACCTGGTTCTCTTCAACAATGAGATGATTCAAACCAATTTCTATTGTTCAGTGATGAAGAAAACCACATACATCCAGACGAAGGCCTGTGGGAACTGAGTGTAGACCACAACAAAGTATTTTAACGCTTTCTGTTGATGTTTGCTTACATTTTCTTCCTTCTTAAGTTTTTTTTTCTTTCTCTTTCTAGATCCTATTTTTCCTGTGCTGCAAGATAACTGTATAGATATTTATACATATATTGGATTTATTATATATTTTAACATATTTAACATGTATTAGACTACCTGCCATCTAGGAGAGGGGATGGGGAGGAGGGAAAAATTTGGAACAGAAAGTTTTGCAAAGGCCAATGTTGAAAAATCACTCATATGTGCTGTAAATAAAAAGCTTTAATAAAAAACGACCTGAACTTAATAGAAAATTTGAGATACAAAATCCAAAAGAAATATCAGGTAAACATCAAAGATCAATTTCAAGGGACTCAATAAGGACAGACTGCTTATGCTTTATACATAGAAATATAAACCTAAATTTATCATTAGTAATTGGACAGTTTAAAAGAAAGATTGGGATAGAGCTGAGTATGATATGATTTTAAAAAGCAAAACTGTATAGGAAAAGGGAAAAAGCGTTAATAACAATGAATGTAATATGAGAGGAAGAAATGACAAAGGAATTAGATGAGGAGGAAGGCTGTTGATTTTGGCTCTCGCATTGGGAATGGGTTAAAGAGGGAACTACATATATATATATATATATGTATATATGTATATATATATGTGTGTGTGTGTGTGTGTACATACATATATATATATATACACATATATACACATATATGTATATGTATGTATATGCATATGTGGGGGTGCATGTATGTATAAAATATTCTAAATTTATTAAGAAATAACAAGGGGAGGGAATAGAACAAGGAGTTATAGAAAGAAGTATAGATCAATGGAAATAGGCTAAAAAGAGAGGGAAAATTTGGGAGGATAGGTTAGGAGGAGCGAATAAGGGAGGGATACTTGGAGGGGTGATAGTTTAAGTAATAGCAAGGTAAGTCAGTGAGTTGTAGTAAAGTAAAGAAATCAGCAGTATTAGGAAATGAAAGACATTTCAACATAGTATTGATCAGTAGTAGAATTCATAAGAAAAAAAAAGCAGGGATAGTAATCACTGCTCTGAGATAAAATTAAAGTTAAAATTGATTTAATCAAAAGAGAAAAAATAGGGAACCTATGCTATATGTTAACCATATTAATCAATATTGTTTTAAATGATTTAAAACAACTAGATAATATAAGATTAGAATAATATTATTATATAGGAAATGATGTTGTGTTGGTGGTGGTAGAAAAAATATAGAAAGACTTGCATCTAAGAAAGGTGATATTACTCATCTTCAGAGAAACAGAGGACAAAAAAGCATAGTGTAACCTTACACAGTTATTTATATGAATGTATAGGATTATAGATATCTATCTATATATATATGTATGTGCATGTATATGTATATATACACACATATATATGTACGTATACATATATATCCTTGATTAATTGTAACTTACTAGAGGAGAAAAGGGAAAAAGAAGAATAAAGGAGAAAGTACACAGCAGAGAACAAAAGAAAACCTTCAAAAAAATAAAGATAGATGTGTCTGAATATAATGTTTAGTATTTATTATGTGTCTTTTATAAAATGGAAATTTATTATTTCATATTTTAAATCCTCTCATGTTCTGCTATGCACATGACAATGTTTTGATTATTTTGCATTTGTTTTAAATAAATACATTAAAAATAATAAAAACGAATGCAAAGCATTCTAAAAGTTCACCCATACAAAGAGATAGCTTTATTTTTACTGCATGATGAAGCATTAGAGAGAGCTACTGTTCCTATGATAACTCAGTATTTGTACTGCCATCTGTATCATTCTTCCCCTATGGATTTTGGAGTATTAGCTGTACCACTTGTCCTTGCCTCATGACTTTAGCTTCATGTATTTTGCTATACATGGGAACTTTCTTGTTGACAATGACCTCATTTTGATGTGTGCTTAGCAAAAACTTAACACAAATGTTATGATCTTTGGGACCTCCTTTTTTTTGTTTTTGTTGTTTCACATAATTCAAAATTGCACTCCAAAGGACCAATTCATGGTGTCATTGAATGTTACTCATCTCAGAAGTATTTAAGAGTTACAAGGAACTTTCATAATGATCTTGTCCAACCCACACATAAAAGGGTTTTACAAGTTTTAAGTATAACAGTTTCCCTTATCTGATCCTCTTATTGTCTTTCACCACTTTGTCTGCCCTCCTACAGAATCCCTAGTATTTTCAAAATCCCTCCTAAACCATAGTGCCCCAAACTCAACACCAAACCAGATAAGGATTGAGTATATTGGCACTTTCACTCCCTTATTTCTTAAAGCTTTATCCTATTATGTTAAGCCCACTATCTCAATAGCTTTTGGGGGCAGCCCCATCACACAGCTAACTTACACAGAGCTTTCAATACACAAAAAGCCCTAGATTTTACATTTAAAATTTTTTTTTTACAATTTTACATTTATCCCTACTGACTTGCTTATTAGATTTAGTTCAACATGGCAACTTATGAAGACCCTGACTCGATCACCCCCTGGGATCTAGATGGAAAATTTCATATGAAGTCATTATTGGGGAAAGAGGAAATAATTTCAATGTGTTTTAGGAGTGAAAGCAAAAAAAAATATGAGAAAATTTAAATGCTTAGGTATACAGAATAGTAGTTGGTCAATGTAAGAATATTTTTTCTGTGGGAATTCTGCCTTTAATTTCTCTGACCAGTGTCAAAAGGCAGATGATGGGCTGTTTCCTCAAAAGAAGGCTTCTTATAAAGTTGCCTTTACCATTTTAATTTCAAGATTTAGCATGGAATTTCTAACCTAAATTGTGTGTGACTCAGGAAATGAACTTCCAATCCATTAAAAAATCCTAGGGGAGAGGGGACAAGGGGGAGGCCTTACTTATTCATAGAGCTCTGTATAAATGGGTATAAATGGGCATTCTCTGGTAAGCAATATCAGTTCATTAGTATTCCCCAGAAGAGTGCGGGTACTTGCAGTCTCAAACTCCAAAGAAGCAAACATATTCTTGTACACATGATAAGAAAGGTCATGAAAATCACAAACTAGAAACTCTGAAATGAATTGTGGCAGTCACAGATCCATCTCTGACTTCTCACTGATCACTAATGGACATTTGAGTTTTATCTTCCCAGTCAATAGCTGGAGGGGCCCATATCTGCTATTTCTACTACAGTATTTTCCAAAACACTCAGAAAAAAACTTAACAGGAAGTTTAATGGAAAGGGTTCTGACCTGAGAGACTTCACTGGGCCACAAATGAGCTGAGTTAACTTAGGAAAGTCCTTTGGCTTTGCTGTTTTCCCATTTTAAAATGAGGATGCTAGAATCATGATATTCTTGATCACTGAAGGAACTTGAAGGCTATAGGCTCACAGATTTAGAGCCGAGGGGTACCTCAGAATGAGTATTAATATAGCATGCTATTATTATACAGATAAGGAAATTGAGAGCAGAAAAAAAAGAATGATTAGAGATTCAACTAGTAGTAATTGCCAGAGGAGCATTTGAACCCCAGGTTCTCTAATTCCAGCACAACTATCCTTTCTTTTTTACTGCAGGCCCACATGAGAGTAGCAGCTAAGGTATTCATTCAAGTTTAAATCCAATAAGAATTTATCTAGAAGTTTCTTGTAGCAGTGACTCTGCTGGGCAATGAACAAAATAAAAATGTTTACCTAGACCCAGTTCTAGCTTTTGAGAAATTCACAGTTAATCCCCATCACCCATATAAATGAGAGTGGATCAGAAGTGTGATGTGGGGACAGAGGGGGAGAGATGGCTTATTAACAATAAAGTAAAACCAAAAACAAACCAAAACCCCTCAAGTCCCAATCATATTTAATATTGATTTTATCCAAGTTAAAGGCAAAGTCAGATGCAGGTACCATAGTCCAACTGAAGCAAAACTAGGTGCCATGGACTATGTGATATGGTCAAGATGGAAACCATCCTTCCACTGTTGTCCAGGTCCCTATTGCTTCCTATACTTATCATGGCCCAGAACCCCAGGTCTAAAGGGGAACCGTTCCAAGGGTGTTTCCTCTTTGTCAGTGTTCAGAGTCAGCACCATGTGAGACATCTTCAAGGGACCTGGGATCACTCAACAGTCTAACAGAAACCCAGTATATAAATGGGGCAATAAAAACACTAATACTGAAAATGGGGCCAGGGGAAAGATTTTCTTTCTTTTATTTGTTTTCTTTTTAAGTGGAGACCAATAGCCCAGAAAGACACAAGCCCATTAATCCATAAGTCATTACATCTTTCTCCTGAGGAATGTAAATATGCCTAGGTAAAAAAATTGTTTTTTGTAAGACAAAGCAGCAAGTATTTATTTTTTATTTTAAAACTTATTTAATATTTTCCCCACTTATACTTAAAATAATTTGTTACATTTGTTTTAAAATTTTTGAGTTCCAGATTCTCTCCCTTATACCCACTCTCAACCCCCATTAATAAACCACATGTGGAGTTATGCAAAACATTTTCATAAAAGTCATGCTGTGGAAGAAAACATAGATATTCCGCTCTAACAAAAGAAAAATCCCTCAGGAAAAATAATGGAGAGAGAGAGAGAGACAGAGTGAGAGAGACAGAGAAGGACAGACAGACAGACAGAGACAGAGAGAAACACACATAGAGAGAGACAGAGACAGAGAGAGGGAGGGAGGGAAAGAAGGAGAGGGAGGAAGAGGAAGAGAAAGCAATAAGTATTTATCAAGAATATGTCAGGCAATACTATATGACGATCAACTCTGATGGACATGGCTCTCTGAAGCAAAGTAATGTCTCAAAACAGTTCCAATTGTTCAGTGAAGAAAGTCATATACACCCAGAGAGAGGGATATGAAATGTGGACCACAACATAAAATTTTAATGCTCTCTAATGATGTTTGCTTGCATTGTGTTTCCTTTCTCTGATTTTTTTTCTTGTAGATAGGATTTTTCTTGCAAAACAACTTGTCAAGTATCTTATCATTATTAACATGTAGTGGACTTCCTGCCATCTAAGGGAGGGGAGGGGACTGGGGGTAAAATCTGTAATGGAAAGCTTTGTAAAGCTCAATACTGAGGAACTACCCATACATATGTTAAACAAATAAAAAGCTTAAAAAAAAAAGAATATGTCAGGCACTGTATTAAGCACTGGAAATATAAATACAAGCAAAAAAGAAATCTTTATCCATAAAGAACTAACATTGTAATAGGTAAGATAACACATACAAAAGACAGCTGAAAGGTCTGGAATTAACCTGGTTGGCTCTCCAAAAAGGGGGTATCAGAAGGAACTCATCAATAGAAGAGAGCTTGTACTGAAGGTAGATGTCCCACGGTGAGGAGATCTAGAAACTGAAGGAGGTTTCAGGTGTAAGACTACCATAACTGAGGTATGGTATCAAAATCTAAAAGTCATCTGGAAAGGGAACAAAGGTAAGCCAATCTAGACCTTTCTCCAAAAATGGAGACCCCAAGAGAAACTCAACAATGGGAGAAAAAAGCTGTCTTAGCAGATGGCTGCTTCCAGGGTGAGGAAGCTATGGGCCAGAGATAATTTGTACATAATCAAACAAAGGTGGCAACAAGACCAAAATAAGGCATTTCTTGGGCAAAGGAGGAAAGAGGAAGAGATCCTATGAGAAGGTCTTGCTAGACACTGTACATCTCAAATGGCTCATTGAGTAGAATTCATTAGGACGCTTAAGGTTTGTCCCTAAATTCCAATGACAAGAAAAACTCTTCTTTCTATTTCCTGGGTTTCTTTGGGTCTCTGATTTTTCTTAACTAGTATGCTATGTTCCTTACTTTCAGTGAGATTGTTTCCCCAGGAGAGTCAAAATTGGTTCATGGGCATTTCACACAGTTCTGGATATTCTGAATAAAACCTGAGAAATAAGCATGGAGCAATTGCATGACAGGATGAGGAAAAACTCCATTTATCTTTAGGGGATCCATCTTGTATCATGGATGCTCTGTTGGCCATGGCTTAGAAACAGGTTTGCCTCATGAAATGATAAACATCTGAGGAAGGGAAATGAGTCTGCACAAAGCTTGGTGGGAGATCTATTTAAGCCACATCAAATCTGAAGCATTTAAAAATGATAAAAAATCGTAATGGATCAGCCGACCAGGATATTTCTGTTTAGTGCTACCCCCTAGAGCCTCAGGCTCTGAGTCTTGTACCCCATTACAGACCTTCCTGCTGGGTCTGCCTGTGAATTATCAGGCACAGAGGTCTCCCAGAACTTTGAAGATGTGAACCATATACATTATTCCAAAAAGGACTCTCTGCACTTCAAGAACATGGCATTATTTTCCTGTCCTATGAAACATAATCCATATTTTTAAAAGGACAGAAAGAGCTAATGGGGTTTGAGGTCTATTTCAAGCCAGTAGACATCATTATCTTTAGGAATGATATTTCCCCAAATCCTGGTGAATGGAGAAGACTTCCTAAACAACTCAATTTCCAGGAGAAGATCAGAGTTGCCCCTTTTGATGTCATCTGCTCTGTTTCTGTCCCCATTTACTCAACAGCTTTATCATACAACAGCATTCATTAATCTAACTTTAACTCTGGATTGTTCTCTACTGCCCCTGAAATGTACACATACTAGAATCCATGCTTGGACATTGTCTAGCTGTAGACTTAAGAAAGCATCTTCAGCAGCCATCCATCCCCAGGCTTGCATCCCAGCACTTTACCTTATAGGCTATCCATTCACTAACCACTTCCACTACTCTCCACTCAGCATCTGCATCCAAGAGAAGTGCTCAGAGATCCAGCAGCATGTCCATGATTCCCTTCTATCCTTTTCCATTATCATTCCAGGTCAGGATGGACAGCTGCTATCCTAATGGACATATGAAGAAAAATGTCCTATGGCACAATCCTGCTAAGAGCCCCAGGGCCCAAAGTTCGTTTCCCTCCAAACTTTGGGTTGGGACATGCTTTTCACTGAATGTTGAAGGACTGCAGCTGGAAGATAAATGAAAATGTCCTTAGGAAGGCATGAGATGGGTAATGAATAAAGGATTGAATCAATGAGTCAGAGAGTTGGCAGGATAGGACATAGCCTCCAGGGCAGGATTTCAAGAGACATTACCTCAATTCCAAAATATCTAAACATCAGATTGATTGCCCACCCCTCTTTGCCAGCCAGATGTGGATACCATCTTTCACATCTGGCACTGAAATCTATTCAGAGAAATGGCTGGACATGAGACTTACAAGAGTCAATAATATAGAGCATGAAGTTGACGATGTCATAGCACATTCTGAAAACAGAGGGAAAAAAAGTGAGACTAAACTAGATCCACTTGGGCTCCCTCAAGGAGGTCCACCCTCTGGACATGAAAGTCCCCAGGAAGATATCAGAGGACCAGATTCCAAAGTTCTCCTGGAGATTACTGATCTAGCTGGAGTCTTAAATCCCTTCTTGCTCCTAGAGTCTGGGATCCTGTGGGAAGTTTCCAGTTTCAGGCAGATGTTGGTATTCTTCATGTATGGAATGCTAACTAGAACCCTTGCTAAATGGTCAGATGATATAATCTTTCCAAGATGCACAGTGCCAAGCATACAAAAGCACAAAATGAGTGCTTAGTCTTTTCTATCCCCTTGCTTTCCCTTTCACTTCTGTTCTACTGACTTTACAAGGCTCTTGTAAGGGTCAAACAGGATAATTGATATAAATGTGTATAATACATGAAGATGTCTAGCAAATGTTTTGTAAAAGGAAAAGCCCTACATAATTGTTTCTTACTCATAACCTCCAACTAGACTATAAACTCTGAGGACAAGAGTCCTTATTTTGTCTTTATCCTTATCCTTGTCTTGTCTTTAAATCCCCAGGATGAGAAATATTTCTGGTAAATTGTGAGCCTCTCTTAGGTCTGTGATGAACTGGATTCAAAGGCTCCTGCCAGATTTTTCAAGCCCTTCCACTTGTCTCTTCCACCTTCCTATGGAACCCCAACAAGAGGTTACATATCATTAGGCAATGCAGAATTTTCTAGCACTGGATTAGTTTGTGGATGTATTTCAAGTAGCCAGGTCACTTCATGGATATTGTTGGACCTGCAGCCTTGAAATCTTGAATCAAAATCCAGCCTCAGACACATACTAACATGTTTGTCTCAGTTCCCTTGCCTGTAAAATTGGGATGATAATAATACCTGTCTTCCAGGATTCTTCTCACAATCAAATGAGAACATGTGTTAAGCCCTTTGCTGAACTTGAAGTAAAATTTAATCAATTGTTAGTTGATTATTATTACTATTACTATTTTAAAGGCTAGATTGTGGCTCAGATTCTGACCAGTGGTGTATTCTTCTCTATTTTGTTTTAAATGGTCTCATCTTAACTCATCTACATTCAATTTTCTTTGCAATACATAATTCCAAGTCTCATCCAAGGCAGGCAGTGCTCACAATTGTTCAGTCTGATTTTGTTCAAGCTTCAAGATAAGGATTTTGTAATTATGGGATAGACATTGTCATTAGCTTTCAGGCTTTGAAGATTAAATATAAGAGCACAGATATATAACTGGAGCTGTTGATAAAAAGAAAGAAAGAAAGAAAACAGCCTACAACCAGCTCAGCTATGTTCTATGAGGACCAAGCAACCATCTCCTAGCAACAAGGATATTGTGGGTCTTTGGTGGATGATGCTGAGAAGAAATTGTCCTTGGACGTCAATGTCTACTTGAAAAATAATTCTCAACACTGAGTTTTTCTTGCAGTCCCTGTTTTTAACCCTTAGGTTTGCTTTTACTGGGCACACAGAAAGGATGTTAAGCTCAAACCTTTTCAATCTTTCTATTTGCTTTGTATTTCTAAGTGTTAAAAGGCTATTATTTTTATCTATTTACCACCACAGAAAATGACGCTGTGCTTTTAATGTGGTCAACTTCACAAAAGCCTGAAATAAAAGGATGGGAAGGTTAGTTTGTCTTTTTCTTTAAAAAAAAGAAAAACAAAAAAAAACAACTAATATTTTATTTTTTCTCAATTACATGAAAAAAAAACAATTTTAACACTTTTTTTTCAAATTTTCAGTTCCAAATGCTTTCCCTTCTTTTCTCCTCTCTCCCCCCCCCATTGAGAAGGCAAGCAATTTGCCATATTGTACCCTTAAGCCAGGCTAGTTTGTTTCTAGCTGGCTGAATCTGTAAAAAATCACTTCAGGTCTCTGAGTCTGCTCTATCATCTGTAACGTGTCTTCCCTCCAATATAATACAAGCTCTTTGAGAGCAGGGAATGCCTTTTTTGTTTTTGCATTCCAAGACCTAGGATTACAATTATCCTTTAGAACAGGGTCTGTCTTGGTGCCTTTGTATGTAGTAAGCACTTAATAAATACTTCATCGATTTGCCAATCTTGTAATGTTGTGATGAGGATTAAATGAAACAATCAATAGAGAGACTCTTTTGAAAATTAAGCTGTTCTAGAAATAGCAATTTTTTCCTTAGAATAGTTCATAAAATCAAGGACTTGGGAATCTGACCTTATCCAATTCTTTCACTTTCCACTGGAAAGAACAGTAAGGATCCCACGGTCCCTCAGATAGGCAGTTGCAGATCCAGGGTGGAACCCCCCTCCCCAACTACAACTCTGATGGTCTTTCCACTAAGTCATTATTGCACTTATGCTATAGATTCTGAACCCACTTCCATGGTTCAAATAATTACCAAATATAAAACATCAAATTGACTAAGGCATGTTCTTGAACATCAATCTACTTCCTTATGGCACTACCCATTACATTATAGGTAACTTCCCTGATCTCAACCTGATCACCACTTCCCTATATGTGTAGCATCACTTTTATAATAATATTATAATGCTTCCTGAAGGAAGGGACCTTTCCTTTTGATTTTGTCCATCCTGCACTTGGCCAAGGCTTGGTACATAGCAAGGACTAAATAAACATTTTTTCAAGTATTTACTTTTCTTGAGTTTATCAAGTTCAACAGCCTCTCTAGCCATCTCTTCCTTACCTATTTTCATCCTCCACCAATTATAGCCAGTGATTTGATATTGTTGTTGTTGGATTTTTTGTTGTTGTTCTTAAAACCATTAGCCACTTTCACAATGAAATGGATGCCTTAACTAACATCCTCTAAACAGTTCCTGATTTTAGGGGCAGACTGTTCCCATAGTTATTTCTAGATATTGAAAGGTAACTGTCCAACTAAACTAGGGAGGCCTGACATTTTGCTACCATTTCATAGAAATCTGAAAGAACCACACAGACCCAGCTCCACTATGGGTTCCCAGAAAGACCTGAGATGATTCAATTCCCTTAACTGTGAGAATTTTTGGAAGAGAGTCAAAGAGCCACATCACTGATTTATTCATTACAAAAGCCAAAATCTTGTTTCATTTTAATCCTGAAACTTCAAACTACAGATCTAGTTTAAAAATGTAGGCTGTCCACTGGGAAAGTGACCTTTCCTTGGCTGTTGTTACTGGCTCACAAGTAGATTATGGCTGTAAATAGCATTACCCTAAGTATTGACAAGGAGCTGGTGAAATGTTCAGCTGTAAAATGTCAATAAATGATTTACCATCCTGGAGAACTATGGCCACATAGAATTAAACATGTCACTGATGCATATAAGTAAATGAGCAGAATCAGCTATTGAAATAAAGTATGTAGGTGATGGAAAAACATCAAAACTAGGTTTCCTGTTTTTCTTATCATAATGAACACCAGGATTGAAAGCAGAAAAGAACAAATAACTATTTCTATGTGATACCACAGTAGATAAAGCACTGGACCTGGAGGCAGAAAGCCCTGAGTTCAAAATTGGCTTTAGATATTTACTAAGTGTGGGACCATTATCAAGTTCCCTAACTTCTATTTCCTTCAGTTTCCTCATCTGTAAAATGGGGATAATCACAGCATCAATCAGAATTGTTGAAAGGAACAAATGAAATAATATTTACAAAATATTTTGCAAATCTTAAAGCACTATATAATTACTATTATTTCTCTACTGCTTCATCAAACTGACTGCTCACTTAGGACCAAGCTCTTAGCTCTTTCAAGTGAATCATTTCATTGTTTTACATGTGTAAAAGACTTGAGCTAACTGGAGTAAGCAAGCTAGCCCAAAAAGGCAAGATGACAACCCTTCAGGTCTTTATGAGTTAAGCTGAGAAAGGTTTATCACTTATGACAAATCTCCTGTTATCAGGAAGCAGCAGTAATATCAAAAGATAAAAACATCCCTAAACAGGTATTCCATATTTTTTTGTTTGTACTCATCTTTTAGTTTTGTTCATTCAATTCAACAAACATGAACTGCAAGAGAAAAAAAGTACCAAGGAGAAGGAAGGCATTTTGCTAGGCACTGGTTATATAAAAGTAAAAACCAAAACAGTCAGTTCTGCTGGTGAGAGAGGGAAAGAGATATAGGAAACTGGGGTAATGCATACAGCAGTTCCGCAGCTCAGGGAAAACTGAGAAGGAAGAGAGAATGAACAACTGAAAATCAAGAAAGACTTCACAAAAGAGGGACCAACTGAGCTGAGCTCAGAAGGTAATTATTGAGTCTGAGACATGAGAAGGAAAGGTGCCATCTGTGCATTGAGGGAGGTTTGTATACCCCCAAAAAGAGATGGAAGATAGAATGGTCCATTAAGAAAATATGCATTTGTCCTCATAAGTAATGTTGGGAGAAGGAGATACTATGCACTGAAAAAGAAGGATAAAGAAAAGAGACTGAATATGCAGCAACATATCTATCCAGTTAGGAGCCATAATGAAGCTATAATGAATGAAAAGAGAAAGCAACTGAGCAGTCCAAGAGTTCCCAAAATACAAGGTCCAAAGAAAGAAAAAAGTAATGAACTCTGTATCTTCATTTATATACACATGCAGAAAGTATGAGTGACAGGTAAAATGAATGAGGAATACAAAGACATTATTATTAAATGTTATTATTCTATTCAACATGGCTGAAAAAATATGTGGAAAACCAATTGTGGGAGGATTTAAATGCCAAGGTGGTGATAGAAGTGGAGGTAGTGATGACAGTAGTGGTGGCAGAGGTAGTAATAATAGTAGCAGCAGCAGCAGCAATAGAGGCAGTGGCTGTAGTAATGATGATAGTAATAATATATACCTAACACTATACTAAATGTTTTTAAAATATTAACTTTTAAAATTTAAATTATTTTATTTTATTTTTTATTTGTTTACATATATTATATAATTTTATATCTCTCTATATAAATTATATAATTTTATAATTAATATATGTATAAATTATGCAGTTTGCAAATATATAAATACTATATATTTATTATAATAAAAAACAAATTTAATTTAAATAAAGATATTTTTAAAAGTAAAATGAGATAAATTTAATCCTCACCAACCAGGGAGGTAGGTACTATCATTATTCCATCATTACACTGAAGGAAATTAAGGTAAACAGAGATGAAGTGACTTGAACCAAATCATAAATCCAGAATGTGTTTGAGGCTGAAGTTGAATTCAAATTTTTCTTACTTTGGCCCCAGCATTTTATCACTTAACTGCACCAGGAAGAAAATAAGCATTTATTTTGTACTTACTATGTCCTACGCGCTGGGGATAAAAGTGTAAGCAAAAGCAAAAAAATAGATCCTGCTCTCAAAGACCATGCATACATTTTAGAAGAATTAATGTTTTATTTCAGAAGCAAGAAAAAGCTACTCAAGAGTTTCTGACCAAAGAAAATCTTTATATCAAATATCTTGCTCAAAAAATCTTATGTCTTGGATATATGAACAACAGAAATATAAGACCAAAATCAATTACCTGACAGAAAAGTAGTCAAAAGATATGAGTAAGTACTAAAAGAAAAACTGCAAACTATTAACAGCCACATGAAAAAGGAAGCCAAGATAGTAGCATTAGAGTTTAGTTTTACACCTCTCCCTCCATCACCTTCTCAATAAAAATCTAGAGAATGTACCAGACTGAATTCTCATTGAGAAAGCTAAGAAGCCACATTGATATCATTTTTGAGCCCACAGAAGCTTAGGAAGACAGTCATGGCTACATACACCAGAGTAAAAGTATGGCCAGGAGAAAAGCAGTCATATTGATAACAGAATTTTTGTGTTCAGGGACCGAGAAAGGAGAACAGAAAGAGATCTTAGGAGTGCCCTCAGCAATTTCTGGATGCAGAAGTAGGGATGATTTAACAGTTTGCTATGATCCTCATTTTACAGATGAGGAAACTGAAGGAAATAGAAGTTAGGGAACTTGTCCATGTTCCCATGCCTAATAAGTTTCCAAACCCAGTACCAGATTACTTATCCAGGGTGGACAGGAGTAGAGACTCTCAGAATTATTTCTAGGAAGCAAATATTGGCTGAGTGAGTGTCTTTGATCACTGAAGCACAGCTTTGTGTCCAAGGCCAAAGAAGAGTTGGAAGTTCAGAAGTTCTGAATCGACAGAGATTTCTAAATGAGCAATAGTGACTGAATAAAGCAGCAATTGGCTGAAAATCCCTACCAAAAATAAGCTTAAAGACTGAAACCTGGGTTAGAAATTTGGAAAATTCAAACCAGGAAAGGATTGAGATCATACTACTTTGGGAAAATAGAAAATTTGCAAGATCCCAAGTAGAGCTCTGAAAGTAACAGAAGGATATAAAAGGACAAATGCTCAGGCCAGTTGCCCCATCTTTTTAAGTTTGCAGTCCAAAGTCAAGAAGTTATCATGTGCTAAGTGAAATGAGCTGAACCAGGAGATCATTATATATGACAACAGCAAGATTATATGGTGATCAATACCGATGTACATGGCTCTCATCAACAATGAAGTGATTCAGACTATTTCCAATGATCTTGTGATGATGAGAGCCATCTGCACCCAGAGAGAGAACTGTGGAAACTGAGTGTGTACCACAACATAGCATTTTCACCTTTTTTGTTGTTTGCTTGCTTTTTGTTTTCTTTCTCATTTTTTTCCTTTTTGATCTGTGCAGCACAATAATTGTAGAAATATGTATAGAAGAATTGCATATGTTTAGCATATATTGAATTACTTGCCATCTAGAGGAAGAGGTAAGGGGAAGGGGAGAAATTTGGAATACAAGGTTTTGCCATGGTCAGTGTGGAAAAATTATCCATGCATGTGTTTTGAAAATAAAAAGCTTTAGTAAAAAAGAAAGAAAACATCTGCTGTCAAAAAAAAGATAGGGACAAAAATTCAATAAGAATTCCTGAAAAAATTAAAAAAGCTAAAAATATATTTCAAAAACAAAAGGAGAGTAGTAGAGGAAAGAATAAGAAAAAGATCAAGAAGTAGGGAAGAAAATAGGAAAAAGGTAATTTCATAGTCAGGATAAAAGATATAAACTATTCTAAAAAAATGAAAATTCCTACTAATAGTTTCTAAGTTAGGAGAAAATATTATAAGGAACAGAAAGAATTAAATACTGATTTTGCAAACAGCATTATAAAAAAAAGAACTTAGAATATAATATTCCAGAAGGCAAAGGAACTAGGATTATAACTAAAAACAACCTACCAGGGAAACCAAATGTAATCATCTGGGGAGGAAAATGAGTTTTTCATGCAATAGAGGACTTCTTACCAGTCTAATATAAAGACCAGAATTCAGAGACAACATGGTAGTTCTGTTGCTCAGAACTCTTTACTGGGTCACTTAACTGAGATGGTAAGGAATGATGCCATTCGGAACAACTTTTAGGAAGCAATAGTAGCTAGGTGCCTTTGATCACAAAACAAAGCTTTGTGTCCAAGATTATAAGAATCGCAAAAAAGAACTGGAAGATTCTGAATAGGTCATTTAGTGTTCTCTCAGTTTCAGAGGGACAATTGGGTGACACAGTGGCTAGAGTGCTAGCTCTGGAGGCAGGAAGAATCATTTTCCTGAGTTCAAATCTTATTTTAGATTCTTTCTAGCTGCATGACCCTGGGCAAATAAAAACTTGTTTATACCAATTTCCTCATCTGTAAAATGGACTGGAGAAAGAAATGGCAGACCACTCCAGTATCTTTCCAAGAATACCCCAAATGGGTTCACAAAGAGTTGGATACAACTCAAAAGAATGAACAACATTTTACAGGTGAAAAATTTCAATCTCAGTAAGATTAAGGGAATTTTCTGAGGTGACTCATACATCATAAGAATCATCCACTTTACTGATAATTAAATTTTAAATCAAAATAATTAGGAAGTTCTAACTCACGCTCAGCAAATTAGCTATAAAAAGATGAGAATAGTTGGTGGTGCTGTGAAGTGACAGGCAAACTAGAACATTATAGTTGTGAATCAATAGAACCACTCAAAAATGAAATTAGTAATTAGCTACTTAACTTCTCTTTATCTCAGTCTCCTTATCTGTAAAATGGGGATAATAATAGCATCTACTTCTCATAATTGCTATGAAGATCAAATGAGATAATTGTAAATTACTTAGCACAATGATTGGCATGTAGTAAGTGCCATATAAATGATAATTATTTTGTGATTTTAAATATTTTTTTAAGGAATGGCTTTCCAAAACAGCCAGAAGAGAATATAAAGGAAATGAAAGTGGCATAAAAATCAACAATATCAGTAGAATTCTATTTTTAAAAGGAGAAACTTTGGTAACTTTGGTGATAGTAGTTTCAGTTGGATAATGGGTGAGATAGGTCAGAAGCTGGATTGCAGAGGATTTGGAATTGGGCAAGGCAGGCATTGATTAAAGATGGCCTGCTGAAGGATTGTAGCTACAAAGGAAAAAGTGATATAAGATGACAGCTAGGAAGAATGATCATGAATGAGGATTTTTATTTTTTTAAGGGTGGGGGAGATGTAGGTTTGTCTGTAGGCCGCAGGAAAGGAACAAGCAAATATAGCAAGAGCATAAAGATTAGAGAGAGCAGGAATAACAAAAAGGTCAATCTGCTGGATAAAATGGGAAGAAGGGATGGGATCAAAAATGCATGTAAAAGGTTTGACCTCCTCTACTTATTTAGCAGAGACTCAGATAAAGGAGGGGATAATAGGAGGAAGTGCCAGAAATATGAGATGAGAAAGGGAAGACAGGCAGCTTTGGGAGAATGGCCTCAAGCTTTTTGATTAAGAATAAGGCAAGGTCCTCATCTGAACATGTAGAAAGAGAGGGTACTCTATTAAAGACCTGAAGAAAGGCAAGATTGACCCAGCAGCTGTGGTGAGTGGAATAGAGAACAGAATGGGGAGCAGAACTGTAATGCTGCAGAGAAATCCTAATCGAGCCAAGAATCTCTAATCCTAGCTTCGTTCTTTCCTCTTATTTGATACAGTTCTAAAACAAGTCCTTCATTATTAGTGACTAAATTAATTCAAGGGACTCAACCTTAATACCATCATCCAGTTTTCATTTACTTGGCCATTTATTCCAACTCCAGCCTAAACAAGAATCATTTCTGCAACATACCCAACATATAGTCACATTTTTTTTCTTAATAGATTTATTGATAGCTTTTGTTTTTATATTGTCTATATTTCCCTCTTTCTCCTTGCTCTACCCCACAAAAATGTTATCCCTGTAACAAAGATTTTTACACTGATAAAAAAATAATTATCAGCAAAACTAATCAACACATTAAAAAAAAAACCACAATAGAACATTATATGTAGAAATCTGCACCTGTGGGCCCATGCTTCTGCAAAGGAATAAAAGAAGATGTCTTTCATATTTCTTATTTGGGGTCAAATCTGTATTGTTGAAATATTCAGTGATTATCTTTCCATTGACAATGGGTAGCCACCATGTATTCTATTTCCTTACTTCTACTGATTTCATTTTCCATCAGGTTTTCTTATGCTCCTTTCAATTCATATTGTTGATCATTTCTTAAAGAAAAGTCAGATTCCCACATGTTCATCTAGTTGAATCATTTACCAATCAATAAATCCCCTAGACTTACTTGAAAACATTCATTGATAGGGACCAGTGTCTCCCTGGATGCCCATTCCACTTTTGAACAGCTCTCGTCAGGAAGTTTCTCCTCCATCAAGAGTTCATCTGTTTCTTTGTGATTTCCATTCATGGATCCTAGGTCTTTCTTTGGAGCCATGCAGTACCAGTCTCATTGCCCTTCTACATTGCAAGTCTTTAAATACACAAAGACAGCTCTTATGGATCCTCCAATCAAATCTTGTTCTTTAACTGATCACTACATGCTACAGCTAAAAGCCTTCTATCATTGAGGCTGCAAGCCCCTGGCTTCTCTCTAATTTATCAATGTCCTTCTGCAAATGCAGCCCTAAACCATTCACTGTACTTGAGAGACTTTCTGACCAGACAAGAATACAGTAGGAAAATTATCACTACACCCTGGATGCTATGTGTCTCTAATGGTAGCCTGGATTGCACTCAATTTTCCATTGAGATATTACATGGTTTCATGCCAGAGACACATTAAATGCTGAAGGGCAGGAGGAAAGAAGTGAAAAATCCTGAAGTGGTGAGAAGAAGCCAAGTTGTGAAAGGTTTACAAAACCACAGTTTCTATTTGATGCTGGAGTTGATAGGGAGTTATTCAAGCTTATTGACCAGATATATGAGCATTTTGACCTAACCTATATATTTCATGGAAATCACTCTTGATGACTTTGAGAAAGTTGGATTGGAATGGACAGATCTGAGGCAGGGAAAACAAATCAAAGGGAAGTGTCGAGCCCAGGCATGTCTTCATTCTTCTCCAGGATGTTTTCTTTATTCTCTGGACTTTATCTGTAAGACTTCTCATGGATATCTTCCCTCTCACCACCTACTTTTTGGCTTACTTTTATTACAAGCTCCTTGAATAAAAGGCTATCTTTCTTTATTTATGCAAAAAAATTATATTCCTAGCAATAGCATAATGCCTGGCACATAGTGCTTAACGATTGCTTATTGATTTGAGCTGTTGATTCACTAAAATAGTATAGATAAAAGATAATGAGTCTGAAACAGAATTGTGGTCATATGATTAGAGAGAAGGGGACAGATGTGAGATATGGGGGAAAATAACTAGACTTGGCAACTATTTGAATACTGGGCGAGAGATCCAGGAGAGCAGAGTTCTGTCTCTGGTACAATCTTCATGTTCATATTTGGAATGTTTAGAAGGGAAGATGGTTAAATTTGAAATCCATTTAGGGAAGGGAAAGAGAAAAAATGAGCATTTATTATGTGACTACCATTTGCCAGGCATTGTATTAAGTAACTTGCATATATTATCTCAGTTAAAAGGACATTCCTTTTGAAGTATTGCAATTGGACATACACAAAAGAGACTAAATATGGATGTACAGATCTAGGAATTGTCAGTATAGAGATGGTAATTAAACACATGGGAGTTTATCAGATCAAGAGTAAAGAAAGAAAAAAAAGGAGGATCAGGACAGAGCCTTTTAGGGTTGGGGGTCACGTAAGACTAATGGAGTGAGTTATGAGAAAACCAAAGAATCTTTTTTTTTTTTAGAGAAACAACCGTCTGTCTGGTCATGATCCTGCCATTTCATAAGTTGTGAAATTAAATTTTCTTTTTAATCCATATAATACTTTCCATTTATATTTATGAAATTGCATCTTCCCTGTATCTTGAGAAGTAGTATAGCTTATATGACATATATATGAAGAGGTCTACAAGTCTTCTCAAATTTCCAAAAGGATTACTGCTCCCCCCCAAAAAAAGATTAAGAACCCTAGACTAATAAAATTCCTTGCAATTTAGACTTAACTGATGTGATAGCTATCTCTCCAAGATTTGTCACATTTGATAACTACATGCTAGTTATCTATTTCTTTACCTCAGGCATTGGAAAATCATAAAGCAAGCATAAATCCTGGGGTGCTTCACTAGAGCCCTTCTTCCAAGCAACCTCAATCCAAGAAGGCCATTCAACCAATGTAAAAATCACCTATTTGTACTCCCATTTAATCTCTCCACCATAAATTTCATGAGAATAGCATGAGTCACTTTGGCAATTGTTTTCCTAAAATCTAAGCAAATAGCATGTCTAGTATCCCCTTTATCGCCCGTTCTCCTTATCAACTTGTCAGGAAAGAAAATGTGAATATCCTGGCATGTCATTCATTTGGTGAAGGCCTGAGCTGGCTCTTTATATCACCAAATCCTTTTGATGAATCACTCACCATTCCTTTAATGACAAATGCTTTGCTTCCTTTTGCCAGGAATGAATAAAGAGTTCATCAGACTACAGTTTACAACTTTCTTCTTGTCCTTTATAAAATTTGGGCCTTTATCTATTGACACAGTACACAGAATAACCTCCATTATTTCAAAACTTTCAAAGTTTTCTGACTGTGACTCTCAATGGTTCCAGTCCTTTCTGTACCTAAGATGTGTTCCATCTGGGCCTGGCGTCTGGAATGCATCAAATGCCCTCAGTGATTTTATTGTTTCTTTCCCTGTACTTCTCTTAGATTTCAGTTCACAGCTGTTAACTCCCAGATTTTGCTTACTCTGATCCTTCTAGTCTGAAGTTTACTCTTCTTGGAATAGAAAACAGAAGGAGTATGAGATCAGAGCAGCCCTACATATCCATATCATCCTTGGAGCAATGGCCAAAGCTTTCCTTAATTCATCTCTTCCCCACAGTATAGCAAACATACTACCAAAACATGGATTTTTTTGGTCCATGTCTTGGGCTCACCTCCATGGCTAAATTAGTTTGCTAAACTCATCATATTCAGGTCACTTAATAGTTCTGAAGCATCTTTGCTTTGGGGAACCCTCTTCACTGAGCACAAGGCTTTCAAAATAGAAAAGATTGTCTTCTAAAATCAATTTGGATCAAAAGATTTTGTCACCAATCAGCATAGTCACAAGCCTCTGGTCCTAAGATAAGAAGTAGACATTTCTTTAGGGCGCCTTCTCCAGAAACTGATCCAACTGCATATGGTGGCCAAGACTAGAACTTGCTAGCATAGCTTCTGGATTCAATAGAACAAAGCCAGTATTCTCCTTACAGATGTTAACACAGAGCTGCCCTAGCCATCAGCTTAAGCTGCTCTTTGTCCCTGTCTCTGTCTCTGTCTCTGTGTGTGTATGTGTGTGTGAAACAAATGCATTTTTGATACCTGCATCCTCTGTGGAGATGCTGTATAGAGAAGAAAAGAAGAGAAAAGAAAAGGAGAAAAAACAGAGAGAAAGAGGAAAGGAATCAAAGTTATAGGTGGCCCAATGTTAAGTCAAGAATTGAATTGTGAGTATGAAAGTAATGACATAAAAGGTAACATCAAGGTTATAGATTTAGAGCCACAAGAGACCTTAAGGTTGAGAGAGCCCCAAACAAGAGACTGTTTCCTTTAACAACATAGAGCAATCATTTCTTCCTTGGCCAGAAACCCTAAGGGTCTTCTCTAGCAAATGAATGAAGAAGAGAAACACCAAACATCATTATCGGGTGAAGGGCTGAATTGTAATTTACATATGGAATATATAAATTAATATACATATAAATATATAGTATATTACATATTATATATAAAATATAAAATTAATTTTATATCCATCTGGATTTTAGAGCAGGAGGGTCAATCTGGACCAAAACACATATTTTCTCTACAACATTCCTGACAAGCAATCAGACCACTATCTAAATATACCCACTAACAGGGAAATCATCTCTGTTCTTAGGAAACCCATTTCATTTTACATATATGTCATTTACTTCTTAATCTGACATAAGAAATGTGAACAATCATAGAATAAAGCACAGATCTCTGGGACAATCCACTGAAGATGAGGCTTCTGATTAGTAGGGATGCATTAATCCCTATTTCTTGGGCTTTTTGTCTTGAACGAGTCCCTTCCCCTTGTAGGGAGAACTTGGAATATATTCTTGAAGTAGCACTTAAACCAAGTGAACTCTGAAGTCCCTCCAAGAGTTCTGAAGCTCTCGAATGCAATTATATTTATATGGCAACAATCTGGGAAGACTCACAGGTTTCTCTGTACACTGTTGCCTGGAGTGAAGACCTTCCCACAGCAAGTCAAGAATGATGATGTTTTGGTGAGCTATTGTTGTTCCCTCTGCTTGTGACTAATAGAGACAGCAAGAACTTTGTAGAAAATTCTTTAGTTGGTGAATGGACATTCAAAATGAGAAATGATCCCCTGAGCCCCAGACAAGGAGCCAATGATGCTGGCACATAGAGGTTACATTTATAAACCCCAAACTTCTCCCCAAAGTCTAACGGCAAATATCCTTAAACATTTCAAAATGTATGAGGAAGCAATAATACTGTGCATTCACCATTGTAGGCAAGAGAAAAATCAATCATTACACCAGTTTTAAATGTAAGTTATTTAAGATGTAACTCAATTCAAATCATTAATTTTCCAGACTCTACTTAGCTCCTTGGAACTTCCTCCCTGTTGTTTTTAATAGGATTGCTGTTGATTAAGATGGAGGGGAGAGAAGTGAAAAAAAGAGAGTCCAGGTCCCTCCTCTAACACTGGCTCTAAGAAAATCTCATCACCACTCAGTAACTGCAGGCAGATTACACATTACAAAGCTACATAGCTGAAGGAGTTTCCCCAACAGGAGTTCCTTACATTAACTAAATCACCTTGCTGAATTCAAAATAAATACAAAAACTGGATAAAAAAAAGAGAGAGGAGGATGATTTTATGCAGTGTTAAAATGAGCCCTGGGATATTGAAATTGGGTCTTTCAAGGTACCAAGAGGAAAGTGTGTCTCAAATATATCTGAGCATCAATTTAAAAGCTATAGAAACATTTGTAAAGGTGAAGTGCTTTGAGTGACTTTATAACCACAAAGGAAGGAGTAAAAGAGAAACAGATGACACTGTCTAGCAGTCTGTCCATCTTATCTCTGCTATGGTCCAGTGAGTTGCCAAAGCAGAAATGGGATTGGAGCCCAGTCTCTTGGACTTTACATTCATTGTCCCTGCTTCTAGGACTGGATTTGTGATTATGCTTTCTAGGCGCTGTGAGCTGTATTATCTGTGCTAAACATCTTAAATACTGTGAAACTGATTTCTAGATAGGTTTGTTATTAAGATAATCTAAACCAATTTTCTTTAATTAAATTTTAATGCAATATTTTATTTTACTGTTTTCCAATTTTTCCTCTTTCCTATGTGCTGCTTCCCCTTCCCAATCCTTCATTCAATTTTCCTTGGGTTTTCTTTTCATATAAAATTATGCCTCTCAAACATCTAGAGAGACTAAAGAGAAGTATCTGGGAGAATGGGTAAAGTCAATCAGAGACAAATTCCCCAATATTCTGAAACCAGAGGGTAAAATAGAAATTTAAAGATTGGACTGATCTCTTCCTAAAAGAGATCCCCAAATGAAAACTCCCAGGAATATTATAGCCAAATTCTAGAGGTCCCAAGTCAAAGAGAAAATATTTCAACAAACAAAAAAGAAAACATTAAAATAGTGTAGATCCACAGTCATGATCATACAAGATTTAACAGCTTCTATGTTAAAAGAGTTAAAGACTTAGAATATAATATTCCAGAAGGCAAAGAAGTGATGATTACAACCAAGAATAACCTACCCAGCAAACTGAGTATATTTTTTCAGGGGAAAAACAGACATTTAATGAAATAGAAGACTTCAAAATTTCTAATAAATTTTTTAAAAGAGATGAATAGAAAATTTGACTTTCAAATACAGTATTTAAGAAAAGCACAAAAAAGTAAACACGAAAGAGAAATCATAGGGATTCAATAAGATAGAACTGTTTACATTTCTAAATGGGAAAATGATACATGTAACACCTAAGAATTTTATGATTATTAGGGCAGTTAGAAGAAGTCTACATAGAGGGCAAAGGAGCGAATCATTAAAATGCAATGGTTTTTGTAAGAAAAAAAATAGATGGGTGAGAAAGGGAGATGCACTAAGAGGAGGAAGAAAGAAAAACAATGCAAAAAATTAATGTCACATAAAAAAAGGTACAAAAGGAAGAGCTTTTACAGTGAAGGGAAAAAAGAAGTGGCAATGCTCAAATGTGACTCATCTGTTGTCTCTCTGAGTAGATTGAATTGCTTGAGTTCTCCTTTCATTTTGCCCATAGCACTTAACTTATTTTAAGTGCTAAATAAAAAAATTGCTGACTAGCTAACCAAGCCCATTTTTGATATTCCTAAGCAGATGACATGATACTATTTGGAAATAGAGGTTTAGGAAAAAGAAGAAAGGAAAAAAAAAACCCTGAAATCTTGTCTCTTTCAAGGTCTAGGGTAGTGGGGAGCCCAGAAAAGTGAAAGGGGAAGAATGAGAATATGACTCAAGATTTCTGGGTCTCCAGCAGGTTGGCATAGACCCCTGGGTCTCTAATATATCAAGCCACATCCTGTCTCGAGTACAACCACCTTGTGAATAAAACTCTTCATGCTTGAAATATCTGGAGATCAGCTACAATTCATTTTGGACCAAGGTTTCACCAGTTGCTGCCCCCACTGGTTAGAGCTTTCTTGGGGGCTACTTGAATCAGCATTAGAAATTCCCTGGATTGTACTGTGTATGAAGTAATTGCAATGTTCTCTCCTACAGAGGAACCCTGATATTCTAGAAGAAGATGTGTACATATTCTGTAAAATTACTCTTCCAGAGGGCTTGACTAGCTTTCCTTGACTAGCCCATCATCAGGGGATGGAGTAGAATCAGGAATCCATTGAGGGGACAAGCAACTGGAAAGAAATGTTCCCACACATATAGCTATCTCAACTTTTATCTGAGTCTCAGAAGCCCTCCTGTCCCCCTTTTCTCAGGAGAAGTCTGCTTTAGGGTCAAAATAGCTGGAAAAGAAAAAAATGATGAGTGCTATTTTGTTCAAGCCAATGCTTAACAAGTAGCAGAATATCTGTGTTCATGGACTTATTTATTCTTATTTACCTTTACCCTTCTTGTACAAAAGTCCCCATTCCTTTTTGGGAGACAAATTTGTGAATTCCACAATACCTTTGTCTGTGATAAATTTTTCTCATCTCATAAAGAGCAGCCTAGTTATCCACTCCCATCCCATTAGGAAAAGGCATTTCTGATTACAGATTAGAGAGACTCTCTCTCTCCCTCCTCCCCCACCTCATTTATTAAATGCTTGCCATTTTCTACTTTGTGTCTTGGTTCCTAGAATGGCAGCTGCTGACTCATAGAACAGAGCTCTGAATTTGTATACTATGACAGTCTTATCATCCTGACAAAATTGAATAGAAGAAGCAAATTTCATGGTTGAGGAATGAAACTCCCAAGACATGTCTGACCTTTGCAAAGCAGATTTTCCGGGGCCCTCCCCAGATCTACAGATATTATCAGGAGATGGTGTCCTTTAGAAGCAGAAAGCATTTAAATAATAAATCAGAGGAATGCTGGGTGGGACAAGGCAGAGGAGCCATCCCTCTGAAGTGATTTCTGAAACAAAACTACTCCACAGTCACCCAAACACAGTCCCTTTCATTTCTGGGCATATTTTAAGGTAATTTAAAATACATTTATTAAGATACCTAGAAGACATAGTGGAAAGAATCTAAGATTGGAATCATAGAGATTGGAGTGTGAATTCCGCTCCAGACTCTTTGTATCCCTGGAAAAGACACAATCTCTTTCAAGTCTCAGTTTTCTACTTTCTTAAACATAACAAGAGCACATAGCTCAGAGGGCTACTATAAGGATGAAATGAAATTTTAAAGCATTATATGTGTTAATTATAATACTATTGTGTATCAGAAACCACTCTGGTTACTGAGAATGAAAAAATAATAGGAAAATCATCTCTGGTTTCAGAAAGATTGCATTCTACTGGAGAGAAGCCAATGTGCACAAAGATAATTATATATGAGTCAGACATATAGAAGTACTAGCATGGGGACCAGAGGAAGTCTTCTGTTGGATGTTGCACCAGAAGTAAGCTAAAATAGGTTAACAGTGGAGGGGGATTAAGCCATTGACTAAAAGGGATTTAGCACCCTAAAAAGAGTTAGGAGAAAGACATCATACAGGCAAGATTGTGGCAGTTTAACCCTAAAGGAGTTAGTAAGGAAATTACAGTAGCATAGGTATTTTATAGGGGAAATATAATCTTGGGCATTTGACATCTTAAATTGGCTTTCTCATTGGTTACAGTAACCGGGAAGTTATGATAGTTTTTTATCAATGCACAGTTTTTGACTAAAAATTCTACCAAAGACCTCCACCTGGCATGGGGCTATAATAAAGTCCACTTAAACCAAAAGCCTAATCAAAGTCAAAAGATCCACTTATAATCCTATCATTTCTCTCCCAGTTTGCTTCTGGAGTATCTAGGCTTTCAGATTGTTGACAGCAATTCAGGTTCTTAGCACATCTAGCTACCCAGGACCTCATTAAAGCCAACCCACTTCCCATTGTGTTCCCAAAATGCAAATAATTCAAGGTAGATCAGGTGGAAGGCAAAATCTGGATTTTCTTCTCTATTTTGGTGGCAAGTCTCTTTCTGATCTCCATCTCCAAGGTTATATGCCATATTCCCTTCTCTGTTAGGGAGAGGGGTTTCTAGCATCAAACCTGATTCCTTATCAAGACCTCTCTGGTGAGTAGTCTCTGTCTCTTTGTCTTTCTCTGTGTGTCTCTGTACGTCTCTCTCCCCTCCATCACCCTTTATTCTAAATCATTGATAAAACTTTGAACATAATGTTCAAAGCTATCTCTAGAATGGCAGTCTTAACTCTCTTTGAGTCTAGTCTACCTAGTCAGAAAATTCCTAAACTGCCCAAGTATATCATGCTGTCACACACACAAATAATAAAAGAATCAAGGGTAGAGTAGAAGAAAGATGAGATTTATAACTTGTTTCCTCTAAAAGCCTAGTTCCTAAAACTCCTTACATAGATGAATATCAGCCTCTTATGTTCTACCACTACTTATCACTGATGCTATATCTCTGAAATAGCACTACCACTATTAGCAGTTTAATTTTTTTTAAATAACAATACTTCTTATTTTTCAAAATACATGTAAAGGTAGTTTTCAACATTCATCCCTGCAAAATGTTGTGTTCCAAATTTTCCTCTCTTCCTCCCCGCTCCCTCCTCCAGAAAGCAAATTATCCAATATAGGTTAAATAAACATATTTCCACATTTGTCATGCTGTGCAAGAAAAATCAGATCAAAAGGGAAAAAAAGACCACAAGCAAACAAACAACTATAACAAAAGGTGAAAATACTGTATTTTGATCTTCATTCAGTCTCCATAGTTCTCTCTCTGAATGTGGATGGCTCTTTCCATCACAAGTCTATTGGAATTATCTTAAATCACCACATTGTTGAGAAGAGCAGAGTCTGTCATAGTTGATTATCACATACTTGCTTGTTACTGTGTTCTCTTGGTTCTACTTATTTTACTCAGTTCATGTAAGTCTCTCCGGGTCTCTTTGAAATCATCCTGTTGATCTTTTCTTATAGAACAATAATATTTCATAACCTACATATACCATAACTTATTCAGCCATTACTAAACTGATGGATATCCACCCAGTTTCTAGTTCCTTGCCACAACACAAAGGGCTGCTACAAACACCTGTGCACATGCTACCACTGACTAGAGGCAGATAGAGAGGCTGTGTGGATGCACAAACTGTCATTGTTCCTCTCCCTGCCTCCTTGGCCCCCAACTCCATGCTCATTCCTACATTGTGCAATCACATTCATATTCATACTCACACTATCATCATCAAATTCACCTTTAGCTTTACTTTTTTTCCCCTTTTGACTTTCCAATTCAGGGCTTGAAAGCCTGTGGCCATTCTTTCTGCTCCTTTTTAGAGTAGTTATTCTTTTCTATAATAGAGTTATTCAAATCAGTGATTTGAATGACAGTTTCATCACAAATTCAAAATGACTTGTGAATGGGTCAGTAAGGATCTAGGACCAGGGAACTATCCATCAATGAAATACAAAAATGAATGTGAGTATCTTCATTAGCAAGATATACTGAAAGTTAATAACAAATGATTAATCTTTTAAACTTATGATATCCCTAGGATTACTCCTGTCCACAACTCAGTAACAACAACCACCAAAAAATCTCTGCCTCATAACTGGCAGTAATGTTACTGATAATAATTAATCTAATAATAAATAGTTAACATTTGTATTGTGATTACTATGTTGCATGAATAGTGCTAAGTGCTTATACATATTATCTCATTTGATCTTTACAATTATTCTAAGAGATAGGTGCTATTATTATCCATATTTTCAGTTGAGGAAACTGAAGAAGACAGATGGTTATTGGCTTACACAGGATCACAAAGCTAATAAGTGTTTAAGACTGGATTTGAATTCTAGGTCTGGTATTCTATATATTTTGCTTCAGTAACTTAAATTGAAATGCAATCCCTCTTTTGTTAGATGTTCCCCCTGGAATTCATTGATTTCTGAGTCAAAAAATGGAGGAGTGCTTGCTTGTTATAGACTTCTACTTTTAAAGTCTTTGATTCTGACATTTCTATTTCCACTACAAATGCGATATCTACAAAATGGGTGATACAGTGATAAGAATCCTGGAAGACCAAAGCTTGAGTTTAGCCATGTACTAGACATAAAGCAGGCCATTAATAATATTTTTTTCTTATGTATTATACATTTTACTAACCTAATATATTATAGTATCTTTTTAATTTATTATTCTTTAAAATGAAAGAGTAAAAAAATTTCACCAATCACATTGTAAACAAACATCAAAGTGTAGAAACACACACACACACGCACACACACACACACGCGCACACACACACACACACACACACAAAAGTATACAGAACTTTCAAGTCAAAGAAAATATTCTAGGACTGAGGGAGCACAGTAAGGAATAAACTGAAATAAATAATAATATTCTCTGTTATGGAGAATAAATCTGAGAGTACAATATTTCAAATGACAAAAGAACAAGGCATGCAATAAAAATGACGTCCTCATAAAACTAAGTTTAATTTTACAAGAGAAAAATAGAAATAACAAAATATAAGATTTTTAAGTATGCCTAATAAAAATACTAAATATGAGTAGAAACTTTGAAATGAGAGCCAAGAGAAACCTAAAAACATAACTATGTTAGCTCAATTTAAAGAGATTCAATTATGTTGAACTTCTTACATTCTAAAAGAGAAGACATAATTTTCTCTGGAGAATGGTAGTCATAAAAGGTCTCAGAGAGAGTTATATAAGGCAGACATATGGATGAGCTTTTGTTCCATTCCTTTAGTTTTAAGGAAAGAAAGAAAAGGAGAGAAAAAAGAAATATATTAAGGAATAAATGAAGAAAATATGGAGGAATTTATCAGTTTACATAACTGAGGTGAACAAAAAAAACTAGATAAAAATAAAAAAAAAAGGATGAGGAAACAGATATCTAATGATTTCATTCTTATTGGAAGTAGAAGAAAGAAAGTTAAGTACAGAGTTTTAATTAGAAAAACATAAAGCTCAAAAGGAAAAGGGAGGACAGGAAAAGGAAAAAGGACAATAAATTTAGAGAGGGAACAGTAACAAACAAAGCAGACTTCAACCTTGGAGGGTGGTCATGACAGGAAGATTAAAAAGAAATTATGAAAAAAAAGCAGAATGAGTTATTAGGGTCAAAGTTTGAGGGAAAAGAAAAGGAACAGAGGAATAAGGAACAGACCACTTCAATTAAAGATGACAGGGAGTTAATCAAATTGCTTCTCTTGCTTTAACTTTTTGCAAAATATTAGAAGAGAGGAATAAGATTAAGGTACTAAAGGAAAGGAAGAAAATATAAAATTAATAATTATAATATTTAGTATGAAATTGTTCATTTCTTAGCTCCACTCCTAACTGAACACTTTTTTTTTTCTTTTTTGCTGACAGGCAATTGAGGTTAAGTGACTTGCCCAGCTGAAAAGATAGTTTTCAACATTATTATTTATTTATTTATTTTTTGGGGAGGTAATTGGGGTAGTTGCTCAGGATCACACAGTTAGGAGGTATTCAGGAGTCTGAGGTCAAATTCAAACTCAAATCCTCCTGACTCTAGGATCAGTGCTCTACTCCCTGTACCACCCAACACTTTTTAAAAACTGTCACACAACTGTCTCACTCAGGGAATGCTTCTGCTCCTCTAGACCTGGACTGGAATCATTGTTTAACTAGTAATTGTTTAACAACTGGCTCTTCAAAATTGTGTAGCACAATTTTAAGTTTAAAATGAATAACTGATATTTTCTCCATTACTTTCTTAAATCTAGACAATCAAGAAAATAATAAATCAAATAACAATTTCTGGCATTTGCCAGTTTCTAAGATATAAATGCTGATACTGAACACTTAACCATCAGTACTTGTAAGTTCATGTGAACTACCTCCAACTTACCTTTGTGTCCAAACCATCCATGGTCACCTCATACCCTCTATTTCCAACTCACTTCTGTGTGTTTTCTTCAAACATCAAAATCTTCAACCATTAGAACTCCTCAAGATTAGAGACACTTGTAATTTTACTGATAGCATTTAATAGTATGTGTAGCATGAAATAAGTTAAATTTGTGATCTTGAGTTCTCTTTCACTCTCCTTGTTTCTTTGCCTCTGTGTCTTTATGTCTCTCTCATTCCTTCTGTCTCCCTCTCTCTTTCTCTTTTGCTCTCTCTCTGATAAACTCATATACAGAAACAGAGAAGGGTAGTAGAATGGACTAGAATTCATAATCCAACAATATGTTGTTTACAGGAAACAAACCCAAAGCAGAAAAGTTCAAATAATTCAATTGAATGGGCATGTTATGCTTCATGAAAAATTTGAAAACATGGGATAGCAATCACAATTCTTAGACAGCACATCTCTTTAAAAATAGACTTGAAGATATAAGCATGAAAACTTCATTAGGTATAATATGTAGGTCCTTAAAAGAACATACAAAAATTATAAAGGGAAACAGGAAGAATATAATAGCTGGACATCTCAATCTGACCTTTAACATCCTACATAAAATTAATAAAAATATGAAAGAAGTTAAAGAACTAAATACATTATTAGAATAGTTGGATATGAGGAATCTCTGGTGATTTTTGAATGTGAATAGAAAGGAAATGCACATTACTTGGCTGATCAAAAAAACCCTATTTAAAAAAATATATTTCTATGTTTCTTCATTCTCTTCTTTCCAGGATCATCCTTAAGTGTCGTTAGGAAGACAACATGTAATTAGATCTCTCACCAAGGTTATATGAGTGGAGGAGGAAGGAAAGAGAAAGAAAAAGAGAGAAAGAAAGAAAGGAAAAAGAAAATGGAGTAGACATTGACAGATCCTTGAAAGAGAAATCATAAGGGACTCAATAAAATTAAATTGATAAAATTTCTACATAGGAAAATGATATATGCAACTTCTAAGAATTATATCATCATTAGAACCATTAGAAGGACTTTTCATAGACAGAAGACATGGATATGAATCAAACATGTTGGGATGAATCTAAAAAACAGATGAATGAGGAAAAGGGAGTAGAAGAAGGAAAAAGGAGAAAAAGGGAAAATAAAATTATTCCATATAAAAGAGAAATAGAGGGAAGAATTTTTACAGTGGAAGAAAATATAGGGGATGATAAGCATTATTTGAATCTCACTCTCATCTGAATTGGTCCAAAGAGGAAAGAATTTTTTTAATTAATATATATTATATAATGTTATAATATATTACATAACTATGTATAATACATTATTGTATATTATATCATATAATATATACATATATAATATTATATATACATATATATCAAAGCACTCACTTTGGTATAGAAATCTATTTTATCTAGTAAGGAAGCAGAAAGAAAAGAGAAAAAGGAGAGTTAGTGATAAAAACATCAAGGGAGGCAGGCAGTGGTCAGAAGTAAAAGAGACTTAAAGAGATAGATTTTAAAGAGAAGAAAATAAATGGAGAAAAAAAAAAGCACAGACAATGTTTGTAACAGTGAATGTGAATGGAATGAATTTATAAAAGGGCAGTGGGAGCCAAATGGATTAGAAATTAGAATCCAACCATGTTTACGAGAAACACACTTCAAACACAAAGACACACAGAGTTAAAATAAAGGGCTGGAGCAGAATCTATTATGTTTTAGATGAGGTTTTAAAAAAGTATAGGCAGACTACTCTATTAGAAACTGACACATTTGTAAAATTGAAAGTCATTAACTAATTGATAAATGCCCAAAGGATATGAACAGGTAGTTTCTAGAATAAGAAATAAATAGCACAGTTATATAAAATGCTTTAAATCATTATTGATTAGAGAATTTCAAATTAAAGCAACTCAGTCATACTGCCTTATATCTATCAGATTGGCTAACATGACAGATAGGGAAAATAGCAAACTCTGGAGGAGCAATGGAAAAATAGAGACACTAAAGCACTGTTGGTGGAATTGTGAAATGGTCCAAAGATTCTGGAGAACAGTTTGCAACAATGTGCAGCAAAAGGGCTATCACAACAGACAAATCCTTAGACCAAGCAATAATAATAGTAGGAAATCTGTACCATAAAGCATTCCAAGGGAAAGGAAATACAAATGCAAAATCATAGCACCTCTTTTAACAGTGTCAAAGAATTTGAAATTGAAGAAATGCCCTCAATTGAGGAATGGCTTAACAAGTTGTGAAAGAATACCATTGTGCTATAAGAAATGACAAATGAGATGATTTCAGAAAAACCTAGGAAGACCCATATGAATTGATACAGAATGAAGTGAGCAGAACTAGAAGATCAGTATACAACAATATGAATAGTGTAATGATGATTAGCTTTTTTAAAAAAAAGTTAGATACTCTGATCATAATTATCTAGGACAAATCTGAAGGACTAATGATGAAAAATGTTATTTACTTCTGGAGAAAGAGAATTGATGAATTAAAATATAAATTTTGTCCTTTATTTTTCTTGCTTTTTTATGACATAACTAACATGGAAATATATTTTTTCTTGATTTTCACAAGTATAACTGATATCATATTGCTTGCCTTTGCAATATGTGGGGAATGGGCTGGAGAAAGGGGAGGCTTTAGAACCTTATATATAGATATATATTACAAATGAATATATAACTTTTCAGTTAAAAAACATTAAAAAATCTACTGAGCCCATCTACAGCTACCAGGAATCTTTCCATTGTTCTTAAGGTTAGTAAGAGAGTTATCTCTTCCTTGTATTTTATTTCTCTTTGATTTACAGCCAAAAGAAAAAAAAAGCCCTTAATTTTATAACAATATATGAGATTACCTTGTCTTCTTTCTGTACTTTATATAATATCAAATAGCTATATGAAAAATTTCATGGCAGCATGACAAACTTCTGAAAAGAGTCCAACAAATTAAAACAATTAATGGACTAGGGATATAGAATCAGACCTACATGGCCAACAAGTTGATTTTGTTTAATTGATGTTTATTTATTCAAGGCAGAGTAGCTTCAAATCATGGAGATTTAGTTGGGGGAAAGAAAAAGAAAAATGGGGACAAAGAAAGAAAAAAAAGAGAGAGGAAGAGAAGAAGAAGGAGAGTGGGGGAGGGAGAGAAAGAGATCATAACAAAAAATAAAATGTTTTAAAAGTTATCAAAAAAGAATTGCAAACTACAGGCAGCTATATGAAAGTATATATCACACCAAGGCATTTTTTAAAACAACTCTAAGGTTATATCTGACTTAGCAAATCACAAAGATCACCAGTGCAGGGACTTATCCATCTTGGAAACTCTAGGAAAGACAAACACCAACATTTCTGAATTGTTCTGAATTGCTTCAGTCATTTTGGAAATCACTTTAGAATTAAAGTAAAAATGCATCTAATGTGCTCTGAATATTTGAACCAGATCTCCCCCTGCTAGGAATATATCCCAAGAAGGCTAAAAATTGAATCAATATACCCATACATCATGAAATATTTGTAACAATATTACTTTTTGTTGCGACAAAGAACTGGAAAGTTAACATCCATAAATTAGGGGATTACAAATTTTCTGACACAAATATAATGGAAGAGTATTGCATCATAAGAACAATAAATAGAAACTCAGAAAAGAGTAAGAAGATTTATATGCAAACATGAAGAGTGAAATATTAAGAATCATGTACAATGATAACCATAATGTAAATGGAACAAAAGTATAGAAAATAAAAACATTATTAAACAGTGAATTATAGTCACCATCATATATAAGCAAAAATGAGAAAATGCTCATCTTTCCAAACATGCGGTTATGGGCACCCTTCCAAATTTGCATTTTACTTAATATACTTAACATTACTTAAAATGTATTCAAGTAGACATCTTAAACTTAATATATCCAGAACTGAATTAATTATCTTTGCCCCTATAGCTTCTCATATTTCTGCCAAAGATAACAACATCCTTCTATTTCTGCAGGCTCAAAAATCTAGGTCACCTTTAATTTCTCAGTATCCTTCATCACACATATCCAATCTGATACTAAGATCTGCCAATTTCAGTTTTGGAACATCTCTCCCATATACCCCTTTCTCTCCTTTGATAGCAAGTGAAGACTCTTAACACATAATGCCCAGGACTGTTACAATAGGCTTCTAATGAACCTCAATTTGGTAATGCAGTTTTTATTGGCTTCCTGACTATATCATAAAGAAGATGCTCCAATTCTCAGTTTCAGGCATTTTTGCTGTCTGTCCATCATCCCCAGAAGGTTCTCCCTCTTCATCTCCATGTCTTTACTTCTGGGACTTTCTTTGCATCTTAATTAAAATCCTATTATCTACAACAAAATTCTCCCATGCCCTCTTAAATCTAATGCCTTCCCTCTTGGTTATTTGCTGACCTAGCTGTTGTCTTCCTCCCAAGTGTTTCCTGAGAGTGATCTCTGAGAATGGTGTAGCTCTTCTGCAGAAAACTTCTGCTTTCAGTAAGCCCTGACTAAGGAATATAGGCTTTCCCAATACAATTGCTCCTGAAAAGTCTGTCTCTTAAGATCTATGAAGAAGAATAAAACAATTCTCAAATCTACCTACCAAGATGGTGCAGTAGATAGAAGCTTGAAGTAAGGAAGAGTCATCTTCCTGAGTTCAAATCCAGTATCAAGACCTGCTCTAGCTAAGTGACCCTGGCCAAGTCACTTAATCCTGTTTATCTCAGTTACTCATCTGTAAAAATAAGTGGACTCTAGTATCTCTACCATGAAACCCCAAAAATGCACATGAAGAGTTGGACTCAACCAAAATGACTGAATGACAATTTCTTGATTAGATTACAAGCTCCTTAAGGATTGGGCATTGTCTTTTGTCTCTTTTTGTATCCCAAGTGCTTACCACAATGTTCTGCACATAGTAAGTCTTTAATAAAGGTGTATTGGCTGATTTACTCTCAAACCCATTGGATATTTTGATTACTTAGCTGAACTGCTTCCACACTCTCCCCTTCTTTTTCTATTTTAATCTTTATCCTAAGGGATGGTTTGTTGAGGAGTGAAAGAGGGAAGGAGATAATAATGAAGGTGATTTAAAAAAATAAATGTATTAAATGTATTAAAACAAATTTGAAGTAAGGAGAGGCAGTCTGTGCTTAAGAAGGGAGCACACATATAGATAATATCTAAGATCAGTATCCAGGTTACGTTTTTTTAACCATTTATTGTTTTTACTAAAAATGAAAACTTTTCCAAAATGGGCTTCCTTGTGATTCCTCATAAATATTCATGGAATGAAAAAGGGTAGTTCCTAGAAATTTTAGTCAGAAGTTCTGGATGTAATGGTGTACCTTCTATTTATTACCAATGAGAACCTAATACTATCTATGAGAACCTAATCCTAAATTAGATTATTTCACTTTTAAAGTTAAGCAGATTTTTAAAATAGTTATCCCTAAGAAAAAGCAGAAGGAATTAAAAGGTATATATTAAAGGTAATTTCATATGTAGGTTCATATGCCATCAAAATCACTTCCATTTATGATGTAGCATCAAAGATATAGTAAAAATTCTAACACAGAAAGATAGTTTGCCAGTGACCCAGAGTTAAAGGCATAACAAAGAAATGGCCCCAGAGATTCAGTGATGATCAAAAGATCGAAGATCTCCAGGAGGTTGAGTGAAATATCTTGATGAGTTTATGAAATAGCATCAGGAAGAAGAGTAGGGATCTGTGCTTGGCAATGAAGAGAATCACTATACCAGTGAACTCATAGATCCAAAGACCAGAGTATATTAAAACCAATTCTTTTTTTGCTATCTGACTTGACCATTATTAAGTGAGATGGTAGGAGAAGAAAAAAAAAGGAGTATATGGGGAGGCAGAAAGAAGAGAATGAATTCACTTATAGTACAAGAGAAAAGGGAGTAGCATGAAAGAAACCAAATAATTTAAAAAGTAAGAATAATAACTGAATTAGAAATGCCAAAACAACAGAGTAAGAATCAAGAATTTTTCAGAAAATAAAGAAACCGAACTGAGTAAGTACAAGCATTCAATCTGTGACTTTAGAATAATTATTATAATTGTAAATCCCATTGTCCCATTGCCACTAAGAGACCTAAGCTCATAACTCACACAGATGGGTTCATTCAGGAAGTGGAGAGGCTAGTCTCTAAAAAAAAGGACCATGGGGCAGCTAGGTAGTGCAATGGATAAAGACCAGCCCTGAAGTCAGAAGGACTCAAGTTCAAATCTGGCCTCAGACACTTAACACTTCCTAGCTATGTAACCCTGGGCAAGTCACTTAGCCCCAATTGCCGCGGGGGGGAAAAAAAAGGAGGGGCAAGGATCTTTTCTTACTGTTTTAAGATTTTTATAGCCCTACTACAGATCCCTGGGGAAAATTTCTTAAAGCTTCCCTTTGAGTTATATCTAGGATCTTCTGCCAGAAAGGATTAAAAAGTTTTCATTTTAAAATATAAATCATATATAGAACATTTATTCTATGGAAAATAGATATACCCTCCACTAAAAAGAAATTCTTAAAATAAAAAAGACTCATAAGTGAACATTGAAAAAGACTTAAAACCTGAAAGAATAATCCTTAACTTTTATTATACTCTTAAGAGGCTGATGCCTATAGAAACATGAACCAACTTTATATGACGTTGAACAACCATTTCAACTTCACCTTGGTTTTTCACTGTCTGAGCAATTCCCTCAATAATGTTTGCCAATGTAGAACATGATTTAAGCTCATCCTCCATTTAATGACCCTTTTATAAACAGCACTTTAGGAACAGTGGATATTTTATACTGCTCCCAGTTACTAACAACTAAGGAACCCAGATTATTGGACAAAGGAAGTAGTTACCAGTATGAGAAATATTTTGAGGGTCCCCATTCTGTCATTTGTACTCAGGGAAAAAAAATACAACATAAAATCTCCTTTCCATCTTGTGTAGGTTTTCCTATATATTGATTACCATGTGGGAGTGAATGCCAAAAGTGATGGGGGCTTGGAGGTAGGTTAAAGGGCATCTTAAAATGTAGTAGCATGACTAGCAGACAGGAAGAAAATGCCATAGAGCACAGGCTCCTTAAACAATAACCAATCTTCTTTGTCAGAAATTCCTTCCTGCACTGATGCCACAGTGAGTCATAGGTTGCCATGTCATCCAGTATCCTGCAGTGTTTCATGATTTGGGCATTATTTAATCTGTTTGTTCCTCAGTTCCCTCTTCTGTAGAATGAAAATTACTATAAAACTCTTCCTCCCTAGATAGTCTTGGTGAGGACTCAATGAAATGAATTGTGTATTTAGTAATCTGTATCAGTATCACTGTTTGTTTTCACAATATACAAGAATGTACTGAATATTTTAATCATGTGTATGTTGCCAGGATCAGCGGTAGGCAGTTGGTAAATAAAGGCAATATTGTTCCCTGATCTGTTTATCATTGGAAATCCCATGTATCATGAGGTCATCAGAGATAAAGATAGTAAGTTTTATAGTGGAGTAAACATAGATAATAGGCAGTGATGTCTGGAACCAGATAGAAATGTTTCAAAAAACATGGAACTAGCAGAAACAGTAGATAAGGCATTGGTAGAAAATTTTGATATATCTTTTCATCTGAAAACCCATCCAAAATTAAAGAATCATGATCTCTCTCAAGGAGATCAAAGACAGAAAACATAAAGCAATTTTAAATTTCCTTAAGGTTAGGTAAGTCTTTGAAGAGGAGAAAGATGAAGTCATATTTGAAAATAAGAATTATTAGGGAATAACTCATTTGCAAAATTGACCTTAGATGTCACTCAATCTCATTTTTTTATCTGCAAATTGAGATGTAGGAAGTAATTTTTACAAAGTCACACACCTAGGAAGGAGTGCCAGAATTCAAATCCAGTACATTCTAATCCAGGGGTCTTTATCTTATATCTCCTTGTATTGGGAGCTCATGCATAATATAACCATGATGCTACAAGATGAGATTGCTTGCCTGCCTTTGGCAAATAAAACCATTATTTTTTCACCATGCTACACCTCTAGGGGTTAATGTGGCCCAACTGTGTGATTTGGGGAGAAAATAGGAATTTGTGCCAAGGACATGGTGAATGAAGCTTTTGAGAAGTTCCCCTTCTATAGGACTTGTCAAAATCAATCCAATATGAACATTTTGCAATTGAGCAGCATATAAAATGAGGTTCAAGTAGCAATGCTTATAAAACCTCCAAAATTTTAAAAAGCCAGTCTTATCAACCTACACACACCACTTGCACAAGTAATATGGTTTCTTTTTTCCCCCCTATATTCCTTCATTTCTTTTAAGGTCATACAGACTTCATTATGAGTTTATTATTGAAAAGTATTATTTTGTTTCCATTTTTTTTTAAAATGAGACACACTGAGAATTCTAAAGTGAATCTATCAACATACGGATGTCATAAAAGTAAATAAAGCTAAATTGCTTCTCAGTCCACAAGAGACAGGTTTATCTTTGGATCTTTAGGAAAAGTATCACATAATGAATCTTGAGTGGAATCCAGCTTCCTACAAATGCAAAAGATATGTCTTTTTACAGTGATAGCATCATCAAGAGAGCCTGAAGTAGAAATATTAGCAAAGTCCAAAAAGCGTGAGCAGAACTATAGGCTCAGTTAAGTAAATTCAAGATTACCCTAAGGAGTTAACTTGGCCTTCTACATAACTGTGTAGCATGTGGAAAAGATCCAGACCTACCCCAGCTCATTTACTTTTGCTTGGTCCAGGGTCCAAACTAGAGCAAATTAATCTTAGAGACCTGAATTTCCAAGTACTTAATGACTTTGACCACTGGCCCAAACTCTGTACCTTCATGACGCTCAGCTTCCCTAAGAGAGAATAAGCAATACACTAAATGACTTTCTATTAACCCAGGACCTACAACAATGCAAATTAGAGTTTTGTAGACAAGAAGCTCACCTGCTTATTTGGAGCTGATTGCATCAGGGCATGTGAGTATCTGAGGAGGTTCACCAAGCACAAAGGAGGGTCGTTGGATGGAATGGAGTGCTCACCCATATAGCTTCACTGTCAACTTACTACATCTTCAAAAAGGCCTCTGATCTAAATAGCTTGGATTTCCAGCTTTACTTCAAACAGATTTGTTCTCTATTTGAATGTTTTGTAATTCCAGAGTCAAGAGTGACTCCATTTATCCATCTAAAATTTTACCTCTCCATTTTACCAGCAACTAGAATCATAACAATGAAAAGGGCAATTTTAAAGCTGTGAGTTGGGATGGGAAGAGAAATCTATTATGGACTGAGAGTTTTGGAACTGTTTCATGGTCTTTAAGCTACCATTCACAAAGATTTAAAGTACTAGCTAAAATGAAAACAATTCTCATTGCTGTGGCATTTTGTGATTGTCAAAGAATTGTCTTCACAACAAACCTAGGAGTGATGAATCTAGATGATGAATTCCATTGACCTATCTAGACCTACTAAGCTCTTGACATTGACTTTTCATATTAGCCAGCCCACTCAGCTTCACGTTACCTGTCATGACATTGTAAAGTCTATTCTCTTTGTCTTCATCTCATTCATCACTGATGTCTATCTCAGATAATACTTTAGAGGGATTACAGCAAATCAGCAAAACAGAAATTCATTTTCTCTGAAGAATTCCAGCCTTCCCATAACACAAAACTCCTTGGCTGGAAACTCCATTTTTTCCTGGTAATCCTGTAATTATATTCCTTAAGATACTATCTTTAAAAAGCCAAAATTATTGCAAATGAGGAGGGAAATGGAGAAATGCATAACTGGAAATAATAGTTGTCATCTTGAATAGTTCCCAGATCTAAAGATTCATCAAACTGTTCTTTCTTGAGCTCCAATCTGTTAATAAGCATTTTAGGTGCCTACTGTGTGCCAGGAATTGTGCTAAGTACCAGAGATATGAAAAAAAGACAAAAGACAACAATTTAATAGAGGAAACAACACACTAGTAAATGACTTGCAGATTCTTCAAACCGGATATACTATAGAAATCTGAAACCAAGCATGTCCCAAAAGATAACTCATGATATTTCTACCTAAACCTTCTCTTCCTCCAATTTCCTTCCACAGTACCATCATCCTACTAGATATCTGATTGTACAGTACAACCTCATTATTCTCCTCCATTCTTCATGCTTCCTCACTTCACAGATCCTTCAAGTTATAATGTTACTAAATCCATAGCATCTCTTTCAAATACTCTTCTCACCACTCATGCAGCTTGCTGCCTGGCTGAACTATTGGAACAGCCTTAGAATCTGTCTCAAGTCTCTTCTGTTTTCAATGTGTCCTTCATATAAATATAAATGATGAATTCCTAAAAGTCAGATCCGAACATGTAACTTCCCTGCTTGATAAGTCACACTGCCTACTATCTTCAAAATGAAATGACTTCAAAAACAAACAAAAAAACAAATCTAACTCTTCTGTTTGATTTTTGAAGAAACTGGCTGTGATCTATCTTTTCAGGCTCATAATAAATTACTTGCTTTCCAACACTCCATAGTCTTTTGATATTCTTAAACAATGATATTCCCATATCTCCTATATCTCTTATTTCTCAGGATGCCCCCTCAAGGCTGGAATGTTCTCCCTCCTCACTTCTGCCTTTTGGAATCCCTAACTTTCTTCAAAAATCATTTCAAAATCTATCTTCAATTTAGACTTTTCCTGATGCATCAAAATGCTAGGCTTTTTCTCTTCTACCCAATGTTACATCATGTAACAGGAGTAATCACAAATAACATACCCTTGAACTCCATAGGAATGGTTTCTTTCTTTTCTTGAGGGTAAGCTCCTTTAGACTTTGAAGGCTAGTTTTGAGAGTTCTAATATATTCATACTATCTTAGGTTTTTTGCTGCCATGGCTTCTGGAGAAGAGAAGGGAGGATACAAAAATTTCCAACCTGTCAATTATTAGAAATACAAGAAGAACTGGCAAAGTCCTAGGTGGGAGAGGCAGATATCTCTTTATTCTTTTATAGACTAAGGAGGAGGAAGCTTGGTACTTTTGGGCTCCACCATCTGTGATCTTTTATAAAATTTCCAGGAACCAATGGGCCAACCAACATCTGCTATCCTGCTCTTGCTCTTTAGCTAGGGGAAAGAGCCCAGGGCCATCTCCATGGATCCCAAGCACACGCTCAATGAACCTGCTCATTATGCCTTTATTTGCTTTGTATGTATTCAGTTTCCCCAATAGAATGTAAGTTACTTGAAAACAGGAGCTGTCATTTTTATTGTTTTGTATTTTCAGTGCCTCATATAATATCTGGCACATAGAAGATTCTTAATAAATGCTTAATAAATGATGAGGGATGCATTCTTAATCAGTCTTTTCTGAAGCTTTCAAAAACATCTTGAGAAAAATCATTCCACAATAATTGTTTTGCAGATGGTGAAAACTTGCTATGAGATAATGTCTTCAGGGATCTTCCAGCACTTAATACACCTCCAATACAACTGGCATACCTTACCCTGACCCATTTGCATACATCTGATCTTCTCTTGACCTTGTGCTTCACTCACAGAAGACACATTCAAAATAATTGTTGATTAAATAAAATTAAAAATTAAAAAATTCATAGAATACCTAGAAGGGATATAAAAAGTTGAAGACTACAAAGTATTTTGGACAGCTCCAAATGCTATAGCCCTGGCAGCTCTAATATTATTATTTTCAATGCTTCTTAACCTTGAATGAGATAGCTATCAAATGTGCCTTCACTTCATCCTACATGAGAACCATTACTAATTAATTAATTTAATTAACCTTCAAAGAGGAAATGATAGCAAGAGTCTTGGGTTACAAACCGGAGAAGCTCCTATGTGGTATGACCTTGAGCAAGGCAATGGGAATCTGTTTCCTTTTCTATAAAATGGGTTCAATGGTGCCTGAAATATCATACTTACCGGATTTCCATTCAAAAAGGATCTGATGAGCAAGTAGGATTATTAATGAGTCACACAAATGAGTCTCATTTTCTTTTAAACCTTGTAAATTATCTGAGATCATTAAATTATGAGGAGATTTACATATGAATAGTTCATCACATCAATTATTCTTAATCTGTTTTGTTACCAAGAGCACAGATTGGAGGAGAATTCATACTCTAAAGGAATCAGTACTAACTGGAAAATCCCAAAGTTTTCTGCTCACATGAGGAGTGCTGTTCATGTGCTTTGTTTGGTCTGGCCTATATGGATAAATTAATGGCAGAGCCACATTTTGAGAGGGCGATTTCCTTGGCTTTGAATATTCTGATGACATATTTTCAAGGTTTAAAGGAAAATTTAAAAAAAAAAAAAGATTACAGAGGTGAAATTTTATCTGGGTCATGAAGGAAGGCAGAGAAGCCATAAGGTGTAGAAAAGGTGGGAGCACTCCAGGCACAGCAGACAACCATTGAAAAATGAAAATAGTCAGTGCCTGAGGGATTATAGAAAGATAAGCATAATAATATATTTTGGTAGAGTTATAAACTGACCTAACTACTATGGAAAACAATTTGGAATTATAAAGAGAAAGTCATTAAAATATCAATACACTTTTGACCCAGAGCTCCTGCTGCCAAGGTTATACCTCAGAAAGGTCAACAATGAAATCTCATGTACATCAAAGTACTGATAATAAGGCTTTTTGTAGAAACACAGAAAAGAAAACACATACAAGCCCTCATTGATTGGGGAATGGTTGAACAGGTTTTGGTACATGAATGTGCTAGAATATTCCTATAACATAAGAAAAAATGAATATGAAGAATGTAGATGAACATGGAATGTAACATCAACTTGCAAATTAAAAAGAACCAGATTATCAATATAAACAATGATTACAAAAATGGAACTAGAAAGTCCAACAATATTTTAAATGAACCCTGTGTAATTACAACAATCAATCAGATAATGAATGGAGAGGAGACATGAAACTGCATCTCTACTTTGTAAATATGCAAGATTAAGAGCACAGAACACTGAATTCATTGTCAACTTGACTAATGTATTGCTTAATTTGGTTGGACTGTTTTTTTTTCTCTTTTCAGATTATTATTATAAAGGGTTCTCTCCTCAGTGGAGTGAACTGGTGAAGCATATTTTGGAAAATGAAAGTGATTTTAAAACAAAAGGTATCAATAAAAGAAATGAGGGAATTGATTGGGGGATTTGCCAAAGGCTTATGATGAACATTTAAATGTTACAAGACTTAAGAGTCAAGAACTAGAAGAAATTTCAGAGATCATATAGCCTATGCTCCTCTATAAATATAGAAAAGTGTATTACTTTCATATTTGAATTATGACTAGCAGGAGAAAAAATAAAATTAATTTTGGAAACAATAGAAAAATGCATCCCCACAGAGAAAAGATACTTTCTGAAGATAAAGAGAATCCATGTGTTCTGATTTCCAAATCTAATTGGCAAATGACTAACAATGAAGACTTTGAAGCAGGTATCCAAGTAATACACAGAACCAGTTGATGATCACCAGTTATGTATTGTCTAGTAGTGGGCTGGCTAAAAATATGTAGATTTTATTTTGTTATCATGAGCTAAAAGTGAATCATTTACCTTAGAAGATACTACTTTGGAACACTAAAATTGCTTGGTGGTCACAAAAGAGGTCACAGGCAGCTCAGAAGAAATTATGAAAATTGAACTCAGAGCACAATTGATCCTAATACAGATTTATAGTCAAGTATGGAAAAAGATCTCAAAAGTTATACTGTATTGCAAGATTTTTTAAAAGAAAAAAAATCCTATACTTACAGCAGCTCTTTTTGTTGTGACAAAAAATTGAAAATTGAAGGAATGGCCATCAACTGGGGAATGGCTAAACAACTTTTAGTATTTGAATGTAATGTTGACTAAGAAATGAGAAGCAAGTGAACCTTACTCTCATAAGAATTGATTCAAAGAAAGAATAACATACGCATTCAATTGAATATACAAATCTATCTTACTCCACAGGAAAATAGGAGGGGAAGGGGATAAGAGGAAAGGAATGCTCATAGGAGGGAGGGTAAATTGGGAGCAGCAACAGTCAGAAGCAAAACAGTTTTGAGGAGAGACAAGGTAAAAAGACAGAGAAAATAGAATAAATAGGGGAAAATAGTATGAAGGGAAATGGAGTTAGCAACCATAACTGTGAAAAGATTTTTGAAACACATTTCTGATAAAGGCCTCATCTTTTACTATATAGAAAAATGATTGAAATTTCTAAAATTGTGAGCTGTTTCCCAATTAACAAATGATCAAAATATGAGTCACTTTCAGATGAAGAAATTAAAGCTTTGTATAATCATATAAAACAAATGCTCTAAATCACTATTGATTGGAGAATTGCAAATTAAAACAATACTGAGGTACTACCTCAAACATATTAGATTGGTTAATTTAGACAGAAAAAACAATGGTAAATGTTGGAGGGGATGTGGGAAAATTGGGACACTAATATATCACTGGTAGAGTTATGAACTGATTCAACCATTATATAGAACAATTTGGAACTATGCCCAAATAGCAGTTCTTTTATGGCAGAAAATAATATAAAATTGAGGCAAAGATCATCAATTGGGGAATGGCTGAATAATTTATGTTATATGATTGTGATGGAATACTATTGTGATATAAGAAATGATGAGCTCAGAAAAACCTGTAGAGACTTACATGAACTGATGCAAAGTGAAATGAGTAGCACCTGGAGAACATTATATGCAGTAACAGCAATATTACAAAATGATCAACTGTGAATGTCTTAATTAGTCCAAGCAATACAAAGATCCAAGATAGTTCTGAAGGACTTAGCATGAAAAATGCTATTCATCCCCAAAGAAAGAACTGTTGGTATTTGAATACAGATCTAAGCATATTTTTTTAAACTTTGTTTTTCTTAGGTTTTTTTTTTATTTTAGGGCATGTTTTCTTTTAAAAATTGATTGATATGGATATATATATATATTGCATAATAATATCATGTATAACTTAAATGAAATCCTTACATTCTCAATGAGGTGGGTGGGAAAAGAATTTGGAACTCAATTTTAAAATGAATGTTGAAAATTGTTTTTCTTGTAATTGGGGAAGACATGAGTTAAAATCCAGTCTCAGATGCTTGCTAACTATATAACACTGGGAAAGTCATTTAAATTCTGCTTGCCTTAATCCACTGGAGAAGGAAATGGCAAATCATTCCAGTATCTTTGCCAAGAAAATCCCAAAGATAGTAGTTGGGAAAAATTAATATATTATTCTTTAAAGTTGCACCATCATCATCTGACTGGACAAGTAGATTAAAAAAAGACAAGATTTTTCTGCCATCTGTACCATGTACTAAGCATAACTAGAGATTAGCTAAAGGAGTGGACAGACTTAGGGTTTCTGCTCTTCTTGACATAGTACAATACTTATTATCTCAACAGAGAAGAAAATGAGAAGCCAAAAGAAAAGAGCACTTACCCCCATCAGTAAATTATTATTTAGGTTCTGCCTGAAGGTCACTGAAGCATCTGTAAAAATACATACAAATGAATGGATCCAGCCATTCTGGAGAGCAATTTGGAACTATGCTTAATAAAGTTATTAAATTGTACATACCCTTTGACCCAGCAGTGTTTCTATTGGGCCTATATCCCAAAGAAATCTTAAAGGAAGGAAAGGGACCCACATGTACAAAAATGTTGTGGCAGCCCTTTTTGTAGTGCCTAGAAAATGGAAACTGAGTGGATGCCCATCAATTGGAGAATGGCTGAATAAGTTATGGTATATAAATGTTATGGAATAATATTTTCTATAACAAATGACCAGGAAGATGATTTTAGAGAGGCTTGGGGAGACTTACAGGAACTGATGCTAAGTGAAATGAGCAGAACCAAGGGATCAATGTATATGACAACAAGAAGATTATATGATGATCAATTCTAATAGACATGGCTCTTTTCAACAATGAGATGATTTAGGCCAGTTCCAATGATCTTGTGATGAAGAGAGCCATCTACACCCAGAGAGAGGACTGTGGGAGCAGAGTGTGGATCACAGCATAGCATTTTCAGTCTTTTTGTTGTTGTTTGCTTGCATTTTGCTTTCTTTCTCATTTTTTTCCTTTTTGATATGATTTTTCTTGTATAGCAAGATTATTGTATAAATATGTATGCATATATTGGAAAAATACACACAAATTTCTCTTATTCATATGTACTCTCTCTCTCTCTCTCTCTCTGTTTCTGTCTGTCTTTGTCTCTCAGAGATGCAAAGACAAGCTCATATACAGTATCTGCCCTGAAGATCCCACATTTTAATAGGTCTCAGTCTCTTCCTTCACAAAGTCACCACTGTGCTGGGCTGTACCAACGTGATCTGTTTTCTTATCTATTTTTGTGCCTCCTCAATTTAATAAATATTTAATTGGCTTCCCATGGACTTCTACAGAAGGAGAAGCCCAGTGTGGAGTCAACCAGACATGAAAGATAATTAGATAGTAACTTAGAATGAATAAATCTAGTATCTCTATGAAGGTTGACAAAGGAATTGACTGATACTAGAGCAAAGAATGATGAATAAATGAAATGGATAGTCACTTCTTCAGCAATGAAGAAGTAAACACTGGGATAAAGGGACACAAACTGAAGAGACAATATTCAAGGAGCTCACATCCAAACAGAGGAAGATGACACATCAAGGGAAGACACATTGGGGGGAAGGTGGGTAAGATAGGTATCAGAAGGATGACATGCCATGGAAATGGCTGCAAAGAGACATGTAAAAGCCCTGGTTTCAGAAAAAGCAATATTAGAGCTCACCTGTCACTTATTCATTTCTCAGCTGCCTTGAGACTTCACTGACTAACTTCTCCATCAAATCCTCCTCACACATTGGGCACCTCCCTCTCTCCCTCTCCTTAGCTTTCCTTTTCCTTACCTAGACTGTAAGCTTTTTGAAGACAGGGATTACCTTTCTTTTTTCATATTTGTATCCCAATACTGAGCCCAGTGCTGGCACAAAATAAAGCACAAATTTTTATTGAGTCTTAGAGTCCAATGCTCTTAGAATTGAGTGCAAATTTCTGGTGAAAGGAGTATGAGCAGGGTGACAAGAGAGAATGAATGCAGAAGTGTAAGTACTATGTTTTGAAAAGGACAGGTAAGAGCCTTACAAATATTTTGACTATTATTTGCATTTGTATATAAGGAAACTGAGGGTCTGCAATACAAAATGATCTGTCCCCTTGAAATCATAAATATTAAGCCTATGGTTCAAAATAAGTTCTCTTTCTACTATCCAAACCTACCTCCTTAATTCAGAAACTAAATAAAAGCAAATAATTCCACACCTAAATATGTCTTATGATAGTATTTACATGTTATGAGAGTAAATTCTGAAGCAAAAGCACATCTTCAAGAGATAAATGTCACAAGCACTACTCTTTCCAAGGCTCAGGATTCTATGTGCACAAATGCCAATACTGAACATGAATATATCACTATCTGTGTTCCTGGACCACCTAGTGTCATGGATAAGATTATAGACTTCCAGTATCCTCACCTGTCAAAAACATCTGGACTCCTGATTGTCATGTAGTCTGTTACCCAGCTCCTATCTTAAACAAGGTAATTGTCTCCTCATCTGTACAATGAGGAGGGTGGCTTAGCACCTCCTCACCCCCAACTGCTGCTGATGTCACCTGGACTCAACAGATAATCACTGATAAATCTGTTAAATAACAAATCAAAGCCCCATTCCCTGGGTTTTCCAGTGGAGACCTTCTTCCAAGTGTATGTGTCGACCCCAACCTTTGCAGGCTCCTCAGTTACCCTCTATAGGATGCTTTCCTCTAAAAGAATGAAAACTCCTTGGGGACACCGAAATAACTTTTAAAATTATTTCTATTTTTATCCCAAGCACTCAGTAGAGTGACTGGCATTAGACTGAGATTCCTGAAAGGAGAGACTGTCTTAGTCTTTTCTTTGTATTCTATGTTTAGCATAGGGCCTGCCACATAGTAGCTACTTAATATATGTTTACTGACTAGCTGACTGATACAGAGTAAGCACTTGTTAAATGCATTATCTCTCTAAACCTTGGACTGTTTGTACGAGTTATTTAGCGGATACTGAATAGACTTACTTGTCCCTGTCTGTCTTTTTATTTGACCCACAGGTTTCAGTTTACTGGTGTGATACTGGTGTTCTTCCAGGTTTCACGGGCATACAACAATGAGATCAGTACAACAGGTCTGTAGTCCTTCAGTTTGGGAGCCAGTCTAAAAACTCTCTTTCCCACACTTATTTTTTTGGAGCCTCCCTAACACTGAGCTATCTCTGGCAATGTATTGTCAACCTCATTAGCAATGTGGACATCTCTAAAATGTATATACCAAAGTAAGTGACCTTATTCATTTCAAGTTCCCCATTTGCTGTAATTGATGGTTCCCTATATGGATGATGTGGTGTTGGCTGATGGAGTACCTATGTTTTCATGGTGTTGATTGTTAGACCAAAATTAGCATGTCAGAAAATTGATCCATATTTTGTTGCATTTCATCTTCAGAGGCTGCATTGAGTGCACAATCATCTGCAAACAAGAAATCATGCACCAACACTCCCTCTAGTTTTGGTTAGTAGCCTATTCAAGTTAAATTTACCATTAGTGTGGTAACTGACTTTTATGCCATGTTTGTTCTTATTGAAGGAGTTTGATAACATATCTGAAAACATCATGCTAAAAAACACAGCAGCAAGTCCACAGCCTTGTTTCACTCCATTGGTGACTGGGAAAGAATGAAAGCATTGTTCATTGTCCAGAACCCATGCAATCTGCCATCACGAACCTGACCTGCAAAACTGATTTATAAAACTGACATACAGTACTACTTTCATGTATATTCACTTGGTGATGATCCTATTCCAGGTAAGATTTATAACATAGGGGATCTATTGCTCATATAAAAACTGAGTAAAAATTTCCAATTTATATGGCAAAAGTTTATGCCCCAGGAGTTCAAAGTTGCTTTCATTGTCCTTTTTATAAAATCCACAGATTTAGCATGAGAGATTTAATCAAATGCTGCTTAGTGTTTAAAAACTAACTCTTGGGAAGAGGGACACACATCTAAGTTCAAATTGAATCTGGATTAATTTTTCTGTTTTTATCTTCTTACTAAATTATATATAAAACGAATTTTTAACATTAGGTTTTTTTTCTTGGAAACAAAAAAAAACAAGAAAAATAAAGAAAAAACATGCTTTGATTTACATTGACTCAATCAGATCTTTCACTGAAGATAGCATTTTTCATTATAATTTCTTCAGAATTGTCTTGCATCATTGAATTACTGAGAATATATCATTCACAGATGGTCATCATAATAATATTGCTATTACTCTATATGCTTTTTTCCTAGTTCTACTCATTTCACTTTGCATTTGTTCATATAAATCTAAAGTTTTTCTAAAAGTATCCTGCTTCTCATTCTTATATCACAATTACATGTCATTCTTTATTTTAACATATATTTCTATCATGTTTAGCATATATTGGACTACTTGCCATCTAGGGGAGTGCATGGAGGAAGGGACAGAAAATTGAAACATAAGATTTTGCAAGGGCTTATGTTAAAGAATTGTCCACGCATATGTATTGAAAAATATAAAGCTTTAATAAAAAATTTCATTGCTTATATCATAATTATATTTTGTCACAATCACATACAGCACATTGACCATTCTCCAATTGATGGACTTCTCAGTTTCCAATTCTTTGCCACCACTAAAAAGCTGCTAAAATATTTTTCTACATGCAGATACTTTTATTTATTGTTTTTAAATATCTTTTGTTTATGGACCTAGTAGTGTTATTCTTTGGTCAAAGAGTATGCACAGTTGTATAAACTTTTGCACACAGTTTCAAACTATTTACAAAATGGTTGAATCAGTATAGCATTTCACCAACAGTGTATTAGTGTCTCAATTTTCCTACATCTTTTTCAACATTTGTCATTTTCCTTTCCTGATATATTAGCAAATCTGATGGGTATGCTATAATATTTCAGAATTTTTAATTCTGAATTCTCTAATCAATAGTGATTGAAAGCATTTTATATGACTATAGATAGCTTTGATTACTCCATCTGAAAATTGCATTTGACCACCTATCAATTGAAGAATAGTTTTTATTTCTATAAATTTGACTTAGTTCTCTTTATATTTAAGAAAAGAAGCCCTTCTCAGAAAAGCTTGCTATAATCCCCCCCCACACACACACAGTTATGGTTACTATGTATTTCCCTCCATTCTATTTTTCTCATTTACCTTATTCTCTCTCCTTTCACCCCAATTTCCCTCAACATTTTATTCAATAAGAAACATGTCCTTACAGTTTTTATTGAGGAAGTTGGCCACATGCACAACCAAATCTTCTAATTTAGAATTCTGTTGCTGATCCAGCTTCAGTTTTGGCTTTCTTGTCAGCATCAGGGAGAGCAGCACTTTGTACGTGTCTCACCCTGAGTAAACCAGACAGATCACTTAGCCTCCAGACCTTTAGGCTTTAGTCTTTTTGTCTCAGGATGACTTTTATGGAACATGGCAGTCACAAATTCAGGGGGCAGGTGAAGGTAATTCCAGGGATACTGAATACCCTCATTGGTGAGCTACCCTTAGAAATGCCTCCATACAAACTGCTCAATATAGCCATAGGACTTTAGAGACTACATGGCTTAATGACATGGAGATTGGGTCCATTCTTGTCTGCTAACTTAGGGTGCTTTGACATGTGGACATCTTTCTTGGCCACCATTACTCCCTCCTTAAAAAGGAGTTCCTAGATGGCCATTCAGTTCTTCTTTGGCATCAACATCTCAGCATCAGCAATGGGTGTTGCTCTAAGAGGAGCCTGGAATAGAACCTGTGCGTTCTATTCTGATTTTTACCAACTTTCTGCTAATTCACCTTTCTTTCTATCAAAACCACCTCTCTTTTCTTACCTCCCTCCTCTCCAAAGTAAGAAAAGATTCTATACCTGAATGTGTTTTTTATTTTTTCTTCAAGCTAATTATAAGGTGAGTAAGGTTCATTTAGTCACCCCACCCTTCCCATCTTCCCATCCACTGTAAAAGCTTTTTTGTGCTGCCTTTGTCACATAATTTACCCCATTTTACCTTTTACTTTCCCCTTCTTGAAGTACATTCCTCTTTCTTACCTCTTAATTTGTTTCCTTTTTAAAAAACATAAGTATTCCACCATATTCAATTCATACACTATGTCTATTTATACTTTGCTCTAATAATAAACAAAATTTTTAGGAGTTATAAATATCATTCCCCATGTAGAAATGTAAATAATTTAACCTTATTGAATCCATGATGATTTTTTTCTTGTCCATCTTTTTATGCTTTCCTTGAGTCTTATATCTGAAAGTCAAATTTACTATTTAGCTCTGCTCTTTAGAGCATGAATGCCTGAAAGTCTTCTATTTTGCTGAAAATCCCTTTTTGCTCCTGAAAGTGTATGCTCAGCTTTTCTGGGTAGATGATTCTTAGCTGTAATCCTAGTTCTTTTAATCTGAAGAATACCATGTTCCAAACTCTCTGATCCTTTAATTTAGAAGCTACTAAATCTTGTGTAACTCCGACTAAGGCTCCATAATATCTGAATTGTTTTTTGACTCCTTGCAATATTTTCTCCTTGACCTGAGAGTTCTGGAATTTGGTTATAATATTGGGAGTTTTCATCTCGGGATTTACTTCAGGATGTATCACTGGATTCTTTCAATTTCTATTTTATCCTTTGATGATAAAATATCAGCGCAGTTTTCCTTGATGAATTCTTAAAAATGATATCTAGGCTCTTTCTTTGATCATGTCTTTCAGATAGTTCAGTAGTTCTTAAATTCTCTCTTCTGCATTTATTTTCAATGTCAGCTATTTTTTGAAGGAGATATTCAACCTAATGTTGTTCCTCAGTCTTCATTGCAAAGGTGGGAGATGAAAGGATCTCCAGGGCAGTAAGTGGTCCCTTGCACAAAGAGTAAAGTTTTGGGGGTCTTGAAGTATCCCTTTCTATCAGTTATTTTTGCTTTAGTTCAAGTTTTATTTGTTATTTTCCATACGAAATATTCAGTCACTTAAAATATCCTCTATTGTTACAGCTACTGGAAAAATGAGGCTCTAGATTTCTGGGGTCCGAGAAAAGTATTTTGGTCAGTTAGAAGAGGAGGAAGAAAAAAGACAAATAAATAGCTTTTTATAATCTGAAAAAAAACCTGGAGGCAGAAGTACTACTGTTTCAAAGTAAACTTAGAGCAACATGACAATAGCTGCCACTGTAGTCCTGTTGGGAAATCTATTCTGCTTTCTTCAGAAAAGATTCATCAATGATGTAGAGCTCATTCTACCACAAAATGGATTCATTGGAGATCAAAGAGAGTTGAGACATCCAGGTCTGGCCAGGCCTTCAGCTAAGGGATGCCCAGATAAATGCTCCATCTGCATGATGGCATTCAGCCCATGCCAGTGTTCCACTTGTGACAGACAAGCAAAAATATTCACACATCTGCATATATGCATATACATGGCCATATATTTAGTAATGCTTTTATTCAACAATTATGCTAGCATGACTTCTAATGTGACTAAGAAGACATTAAAATTTGTACTGTCTCTAACCTAATAATGGAAATCTGGGGGCAAAGTGGGGAGCAATCTCTGTCCTTGGAACCTTTATTTATTTGAACAACTTTTATGATAGTCACATTAATGAACTTCAAAGCCAACCAAATATGGTTATAGAGTGGAAGAGGCCTAGATTTGACTCATAGTCCCACTAATTTCTGACCACGTGACTCTGGCAAATCACTTCATTTATCCCCAGAGTCATGATCTATTTGGAGGAAGGGAACAAAGAGCTAGATGGTGCAGTGAATATAATACTAGGCCTGAACTCAGGTTGACTCATCTTCCTGAGTTCAAATCCAGCCTCAGACACTTCTGAGCTGTATGGCCATGGTCAAGAAACTTAACCCTATTTGACTCAGTTTCCTCATCTGTAAAATGAACTGGAGAAGGAAATGATAAACCAATCTGGTATTTTTATCAAGAAAATCCCAAATGGAGTTATGAAAAGTTGGAAATGACTACATAACAAAACAACGATTAAACACCTATGATATTGCAGGTGCTGCTGCTAAGTGTGTCACAAATATAATTTTCTTTGATCTTTACAAAAGTCTTGGGAACTAGGTACTCCCAAATATAAAACTTGATATAACATTTTATTCTTGAGACAGATAGGGGTAAAGTGTCTTGTCCAGGATCAAACAGCTAGGAAGCATTTGAGGTTGAATTTAAATTGAGACTTCCTGATGCTAGAATTTGAATAGACAAATCCTAAGGTCCATTCAAAATTAACACCTATGATTTTATGCCAATCATTTGGACATGTCGGCACATGCAAATGTATGCACACATATTCTTACAGATTTATGTATATTATATGCATATTATATATTATATGTATATATCAATAAGGATATGAAAATTGATAGGGCTCCTCCTTCACACATTTCTGGAAGCAGCCTTTACATGAATGTTTCACATGGTCTTTGGAGTAAACCCTCCTTGACCAATCCTGCCACATATCATGCAAATCCAAGATTTCTTTAATGTACATTGTCTCTTTACTGTTGCAGGTAACACCCTATCCACACCTCCCCTGGGAAGCTCTTTTCCATACCAAGCTACAAGTCCTCCACAAATGATGTAATCAATAAAGTCAAAGACTACCTCTAGTTCATTTAACACTCTGTGTGTTTGTGTGTGTGTGTGTGTGTGTGTGTGTGTGTGTCTATGGGGATGTGCATGTCTGCAAACACCAGTGCTACCTCCAGGCTGTCTAGTAAAGACCCCACCCCATTTCATGCCATCAACAACTTTCTTTTTTTCAGACTTGAAAATCACTACTCTAAGGTATCCAAAACAATGACCATCCAGCCTCTGCAGCCAAACAGAACAAGTCTAATCCTTCTTTTTGCCAAACGATTAATCCTTAATACTTGAAAAAAGATACTGTATGATCATTGAGTCTTCTCTTGAAATGATCAAATGTGATAAGGCATTTATTATATAATTGCTCTGGGTCAGTCACTGTGCTCAGTCCGAGAAATATAATACAAGCTAAAAAGATAGTCCCTTCCCTCAAGGAGATTACATTCTCACAGGGGAAGAGAGAGCAGAGAATCCATAGGGATGGGCATTAAAAAGTAATCCTTAAAGGCAGAAACTGAATCATATTAAAAGTGAGCATGGTAGGTATGGGCCTTTTTTCAAATGGAGGTGCTAAAGAGGAACTCGTCCATTCCCTGAATAGCCTCATTAAACAAAAAATTCTAGATGCCCTATTTTCTTCAAATAATCAAATTCCTCATGACTAGAAATCCTTCCAAAACTTGGTGTCACAATTCAATATCATTTAACTTATCAGAACAGGAGAGAAAGCCATAAGTTAAAAGAATTTATCTGTCACCTTTTAAAAGAAACCACAAATTAAAAACACCCAAGAAAGTCATAATCAAAACCTAGAACTTTCAAGTCAAATAAAAACTACTGCCAGCAGTCAGAAAGAAAGTGTTCAAGTACTCAGGAATTGCAGTCTGAAATACAAGCACTTAGCCAATACTAGAAAAAAAATTGTAGAAATACAATAAACCAAAAGAAAAGAAAGAAAAAGAAAAGAAGGGAGAGAGGAAGGGATAAGGGAAAAGAAAAGGGAAGGGAGGGAAGGGAGACTGAAAGGAGGGGAATAGAGAGGAAAAGGCAAGGAAGGGAGAAGGGAAGAAAGAGAAAGGGGGAGGAAGAAAGAAGAAAGAGAGAAAGAAAGAGGAAGAGAGAAAGAAAGAAAGAAAGAAAGAAAGAAAGAAAGAAAGAAAGAAAGAAAGAAAGAAAGAAAGAAAGAAAGAAAGAAAGAAAGAAAGAAATTAAAATAAATAAGTTTGGATATATACTGATTGAGAAAATCTACTTCTTTTGCCACTAACTACATCTGATGACAGAAGACAAAGTGAATCACTAAAAACATTATAAAAGTTCACATGGCAGCATGAAAAGAAATAGCTTTAATTTTTTTTCTTTTGAGTGACACTGAGAATATCAACTCTATATACACACATAAATGTAAGATTATAAGATCATTATGATATTTTCTGATCTCTTAAAAATTTGTTCTTTGACACTAATGCACTGTTAGTAAAGTAGTGAATTGTCCAAGCTACTGGAAATTTGGAGCTATGCCCAAAGGACAATCAAAATATGCCTACCTTTTGACCCAGCAATAGCACTACAAGGTCTATCATCTCACAAAAAAGAACATAAGAAAGGGGAAAGGACCTGGATGTACAAAAATATCATAGCAACTCGTTCCGTATTGGCTAAGAATTGGAAATCAAGGGGATGTCCATCAAATGAGGAATGACTAAACAAATTGTAGTATATGATTGTGATAGAAAATTATTGTGATATAAGAAATGATGAGCAGGATAATTTCAGAAAAATCTGAAAAGATGTAAACTTATACAAAGTGAGTAGAATAAAAACAACATTGTACATAGTAATAGCAATATTGTATAATTAACAACTCTGAATGACTTAGGTATGCTTAGCAATAAAATAATCCAAGACAATTCCAAAGGATGCTATCTGCCTCTAAAGAAAGAATTTATATCTGAATTGTATATAAATACAAGTTGAAGAATACCAGTTTCCTTCCTTCCTTCTTTCCTTCCTTCTTTCCTTCCTTCCTTCCTTCCTTCCTTCCTTCCTTCCTTCCTTCCTTC
>JAJPUD010001858.1:209047-237920 GCA_023553655.1 Myrmecobius fasciatus | reverse complement strand
TTCCTTCCTTCCTTCCTTCCTTCCTTCCTTCCTTCCTTCCTTCCTTCCTTCCTTCCTTCCTTCCTTCCTTTTTGAGCTTTCTTCCACAAAATGAATACTGTGGGAATGTTTTATATGATTGCACATGTGTAACCTATATCAAATTGCTTACCATCTTAGGGAAGAAGTGGTAGGAAGGAGAGAATTTGGAACTCAAAAATAAACAACAAAAGTAACAAAAAAAATTTTACATGGAATTGGGGAAAAATAAAAGATTATTTTTTTATTCATCCTTCGAAGCCTAGTTATGTTATAAAGGTGACCTTTGATACTGAGGAACTATGCTGACTCTGGCAGATTTTACCAAGCTGGAAATACTTTGCTATTTTTCAAACCACCTTAGATAAAGCTGAATAGACTCAACACAAAGGGTTGACCACTACATGAAGCAGAACAAAAACTAAAACATCCTCTGTAAGAAAGGATGATTTCAGAGAGGCCTGGAGAGACTTGCATGAACTAATGCTGAGTGAAATGAACAGAACCAGGAGATCATTATACACGGCAACAACAATACTATATGACGATCAATTCTGATGGACATGGCTCTCTTCAACAATGAAATGTTTCAAACCACTTCCAATTGTTCACTGAAGAAAGCCATATACACCCAGAGAGAGGGATGTGAAATGTGGACCACAACATAACATTCTCATACTCTTGATTGATGTTTGCTTACATTGTATTTACTTTATCTGATATGTCTTTTGTGTAGATACAATTTTTCTTGCATAACAATGATAAGTTTGGAAATATGTACACATATATTGGATTTGCCAAGTATTTTAACATAATTAACATGTAGTGGATATCCTGCCATCTAGGTGAGGGGTGGGGAGTTGGGGGTAAAATCTGTAACAGAAAGCTATGTAAGGGTTAATGTTGAAGAATTACCCATACATATGTTTTTCAAATAAAATAAAATTTAAAAAAAACAGGCTCTCTGATGGGAAAAACACTCTCAGCTCTCCCATTTTTTCTAACCATTCTATCTCTTTTCTACAGTGGAATGGATAAGATAGACTTCCAATGAATATTTGCTATTAAAGTATTCTTTGAACGCTAGTCAGACTAAGTTGAAACCTTTTCAGACATCAGTCAATAGTACTTAGCAGAGCAGAAATAGTGTGGTACAATAGGAAAAGGCATTGGTCCTAAGCTCTCAGTCTTGGGTGCAAGTCTGTGACTGTACAACTTTGACCAAGTAAAATCCTTTTTCTGAGCCTCATGGAAGTCATTGAACTCAAAGGTCTCCAAGGTTGCTGGCAGAAACATGTTACAGCTCTTTGTCATAGATGTAGTAGCTGCCAAGGACCAGGAAAGATATAGCATGATGGTGAAATAAATTTACCACTTTGGGAATGGAATCAGGAAGTCACTTAGGGCAAACTGAGTTGGGCCATGAAAGCTGAAGGGACAACCTTTTGCATTTCAACAGCACAAAGTTAGCATTTATAAAATGCTTCAGGTGTTCGAAGTACTTAACAAATGTGATCTCATTTTAATCTTTCCAATAATTGAAGCAAAGGGGCAAGAGCAGGGAAGTTTTATTACTATCCCCATTTTAAGCTATGGAAATTAAGGCAGAAAAAAGTGAAATGATTTATCCAAGAATATATAGGCAGCAAGTATCTGAGGCAGCATTTAAATTCTGGGGTTCCTAACTCAAAGACCAGGGCTACAAGCATTGTGCCCTAACTCCCTAAAAGGGAAGGTTTTAGGGGACGTGGCCCACACCCCAACCTGCTGTATTATTTTTCATGGACATGGGCTGCCAGAAGCAAATTTGAAAAGATAAAATTCCTTTAAAACAGAAGTCCATTTTCCATTTAAGTCAGAATTCTGACTAACCAAGGAATGAGGGTCAAAAACAATCACCACCCTCCATTTTCAAGGGCCAGATTTCTCATGACCTCATAATGTCTAGGGTACCATTATCTCATTAGGAAAGGCTCCTTTGGAGAACTGGGGCTGGAGAAGCTTAGGAGAGTATCTAGAATGTTGTTCTTTTCCTTTTCTTCTCATTCAAATACCAGATGTTAATTAATACCTCTTTAAAAAGTGAATAGATCTATAATAATTATTCTACCCACTCTTTATTTGTAACACTGCTGGGCCATTTAGCACCTTTCAACACCTGGGAGGAAAAAAAATGTGTCATCAGAAAAAAAATGTCATTTCATTCATTGGTGGAAAGACACAAAAAAAACTCATAGAAGGGGTTCATTTCATTCACTCTCAGCATCTGTCCAGCTAATTAAAGGTCCTTGACTTGCCATTTATTTTTTTAAAAGACCCTTTTCATAAACAGGCGTTTTTCAGAAAAAAGAAAAAGAAAAATGTGCCCATCACACATAATTATAGGGGAAAGCCGCTCTTGAGTAATAAACAGGAGGTAGGCAGAGTCTGGAGTCAGCCTATTTGTGTTCACCAGCTGTGAGGCAAGTCATTTCCATTTTAAGTCTTTGTCATTGCACTGGACTAAGAAAGAGAGCTGGGACAGCTCTGACATTTATCACTTGTATTACATGGCAAGGCAGTAAAGCTCTCTCAGCCTTAGTTTCCCCATGTGTAAAATGCTTTTCTGGCATAAATGATACCTCCTAGGAAAGGTATGAAAACCTTTGCAAAGAAGTGACTCAAGTCATTCCAATGGTCTTGTGAAGAGAGCCATCTGCACCTAGAGAGAGACGGAATGTGGATCACAACATAGTATTTTCAGGTTTTTTGATGTTTGTTTGCTTGCTTTTCTCTCTCTCTCTTTTTTTTTCCTTTTTGATCTGATTTTTCTTGAGCAACATGATAATTGTGGAAATATGTATAGAAGAACTGCACATGCTTAATATATATTGGATTATTTGCCATGTAGGGAAGAGGTAAAGGGAAATAAGGGGGAAAATTGAACATAAGGTTTTGCAAGGATGAATGTTGAAAACTATGCATGTATTTTGAAAATAAAAAGCTTTTAAAAAAAACTTTGCAAAGACTAAAAATGACAATAATAGTGAGGATGATTCAAGGTGATTATCAAGGTGGTTTCCAGAGTTCAATAGGGCTTCACCATAGAGAGGCTATCCATTCAACAGGCATCCCTTCTCTCAGGTACTCTTGGTCTTAGTCCCCAGCATTTGCAGCTTGATAAATTAGCATGGGATTGAGAGTCTTGATTAGCATGTTAGGCTTTGGGTAAAACCTTGGTGAGTCAATGGATGGATGCTATTGATACATAGGAAAGACTGGATTTCAATTGGAAATTTTTAAAGCATCTTTAATATCTTACAAATATTATTGAATTTGTAGTGTTTCATTATAGAATAATCAAAGTCTGAGAGGATTCAACTAGCTTAGAAATGTCATACTTGAGGGGGTAGATCAAGGTTTCATGCAGTTTCTTTTTTTCAGATTATGAGCCATTTCGCAGGAGATGCTATGAATGATATCTATGATCCTAGAATCACTTTGTTAGAAGCCACAGACCTGACACCTTTGATTCTTCTGTTACACTTTTCTCCAGAGATGTTAAGTGGGGTAGTGGAGAGACCTTTGTATGTGTTTGAGACCTAGCTCTGTTTCCTAACCATGGAACCATAAGCAAGACATTGAATGACCTCTGAGTTCCAGTCTGTTCCTCTGTCAATGGGATGATATGTGTCAGAGATAACACACAGGATCATTGGAAGTAAAGTGAGCTTTGTAGACAATAAGATCATATAGAAATGGGGGCAACTGTGATCTGAGTCTTTGATTCTGGGTGGAAATGGTACTTTCAGCCTGTTGATTCTGGGTTGAATTGGTATTTTTATCTTGTGAAGCTGCTAAGACTGGGGAATTCTTTGTTTCCTAGTCACAATTAAATTTGAACTAGGAGAGCTCATTCTGAGCTATGGTCCACACAGCTTCTATCCCTAAGGGGCTCATTCAGAATGTTTTTATGGGGTGACCCAATCAGTTATTCTAGCTCTAGCCATCTTTGTTGCACATTCTCCCACTGTATATAGGATGGTCATCCAGGGAGTATTTGACTGACCTGGTTAGGATTTTAATAGAGAATGTGGAGTGTATTTTTGGAAGTGTTGCTTCAGTTGCATGTGGGTGTTTTGTTTTTTTATTTATTTTGGTACATGTAAATTAATTTTTTGCATATTTTTTCTTTTTTTATTAAATCTTTTTATTTTTAAAAACACATGCATTGCCCTTTTTGTAGTGGCTAGAAACTGGAAATTGAATAGATGCCCTTCAATTGGAGAATGGCTGAATAAATTATGGTATATGAATGTTATGGAATATTATTGTTCTGTAAGAAATGACCAGCAAGATGATTTCAGAGAGGCCTGAAGAGACTTACATGAACTGATGCTGAGTGAAATGAGCAGAACCAGGAGATCATTATACACGGCAACAACAGTACTATATGACGATCAATTCTGATGGACATGGCTCTCTTCAACAATGATATGTTTCAAACCACCTCCAATTGTTCACTGAAGAAAGCCATATACACCCAGAGAGAGGGATGCGAAATGTGGACCACAACATAACATTCTCATACTCCTTGATTGATGTTTGCTTACATTGTGTTTCCTTTATCTGATATATCGTTTGTGTAGATAAGATTTTTCTTGCACACCAATGATAAGTTTGGAAATATGTATACATATATTCGATTTGCCAATATTTTAACATAATTAACATGTAGTGGATATCCTGCCATCTAGGGGAGGGGTGGGGAGTTGGGGGGAAAATTTGTAACGGAAAGCTATGTAAGGGTTATTGTTGAAGAATTACCCACACATATGTTATGCAAATAAAATAAAAATTTAAAAATTAAAAAAAAACACATGCATTGACAATTCTTCAACATTAGCCCCTGCAAAACCCTGTGTTCCAATTCCCCCCCTTCCCCTATGCTTTCCCCAAGATGGCAAGTAGTACAATACATGTTACGCATGATAGAAATATATGTTAAATCCAATATGTTTTTACATATTTATGAATCACATTGGGAAAGAAAAATCAGAACAAAAAGGAAAAACCACAAGAGAAAAATAAAACAGAAGTAAAAGAAAAAAAATGAACATAGCATATGTAGATTTACATTCAGTCTCCATAGTTCTCTATCTGGATATGAATGGCATTTTGCATCCAAAGTTTATTGAGACTTCCTTGGGTCACTGAACTGCTGAGAAGAACCAAGTCTGTCATTGTTGATCATTGCACAATCTTGCTGTGACCGTGTACAATTTATTTCTGGTTCTGCTTGTTTCTCTCAGCATTAGTTTGTGAAAATCTTTTTAGGACTTTTTAAAATCAGCTTGTCCATTTTTTATAGAACAATAATATTCCATCACCTTCATATACCTCAACTTGTTCAGCCATCCCCCATTGGATAGTTATCTGTCCATTTTCCAATTCTTTGCCACCACAAAAAGAGCTGCTACAAACAGTTTGCATATGTGGGTCTTTTTCCCTCCTTTATGATTTCTTTGGGATACAGACCCAGCAGTGGCACTGCTGGTTCAAAGGTATGCACAGTTTTAAAGCCCTTTGGGTATAGTTTCAGATTATATTTTGTTTTTTAAATAAATTCCTAGAAATGTTTTTATTTTGCTTTTATATTATCTACATTTCCCCCTCACATTATTTTCTAGCCTCTTCCAGAGAGCAATCCCTAATATTGCTGAATTTAAAAGAAAAAAAAGGTAAATAATGAGTTCCAAAAAATGAGCATAGTGGAGAAGTCTAAAATTATATGTAGTGTTCAAAATCTTTGCTCCCCCAACTCTGCAAAGTGGGGAAGCAAGTAAGCTATTATGTCTCTTCTTTGGACCCCAATTTCATCATCATCATTGAGCAGCATTCAATTTTTAATCAGATTTTTGCTTTTAAATTTTGTTTTTGCAAGCCCTGACTCTATTAACCTTTTTATTTGGAGTTTTTGTACCTTTCCTTTACTAAATATGGCTGGTTGTCTAAGATTACTTCTATTTATTTTGAGGTAGGTTTCAGTTTTTCCTCATTAGAAGCATTAGCTAGTCATAGATGAGTCACTAGATTTGGACTCAGGAGAGAAGTAATATCAAAGCATAACACATCTGTGGATTGTGGGATTTTGGACAATCTCCAGTCCTCTCTGAATGTGTTTTCTCATCTAGGTCCACACTTTGGAGCTGATGATTACCAGCTTGTGGGACTATTGCAGTGTGCCTTTAAGATATATTATTACAACAGTTTGCAAAACTCACAGTCCTATGTAAGTGGCTACAATTTCTCTGTCCCTATTTTCTTAAACTCACATATTCTTTAAAGTACTTTCCTAAGGAAATCTCTGAATGATACAGAGTTTTCATCTTGCTATGATTTTCATAGCTTGGGAGTTTATGTTACCACTTGATTTGAAATTATTTGGGGAAATTAATAAATGCACTGGCGTGCCCAGCTCAGTCCATTTACTCTTTTCTCTATGAACTAATGGACATCGATTGGATATTTGATTAAGGCTGCTGACTACTGCCAATTAATTCTCCATCTTACCTTTGAATAACTATCCCATAGGCAGTAAAATGACTCTTCTGTAATCAAGTGTTATTATCTCTATTTTCTCTTCCTGCCCCTTTGCAGTAAAAATGAGGGCTGTGGGGTGCTTTAAAAAGTGCTGGATAAGGGGAAGAGGTCTCCATATTCCCCAAGCAGCTGTTTCTGAGTGACAGCAGGAGCTGACAGGAAGCTGCTGGAAGTTTGGGCCACTCGGCCCCATTCTTTCATTTCCAATTACTCAATGCTGCAGTACTAGAAAGGAGGATAAATTATATTAAAGATGATTGCTCAGGAAAACCTTGTCAGTGAATCTAATTGTAGGTTTCAAGTTTGGTGAGGGAGGGAGTAATGGTCCCTAGGATTAAGAGATAGAAGCATTCTTTAAAGAGCAAGAAAATAATGCCCTTTGAGAGGGACATACCCAGATTTATATGGGTGATAAGGGAAAACCCAGGCCTTCTAACTCCAAATCTAGACTTACTTTTGCTATTATAATATGCTACCCTAATACCAAGAAATTTTGTTAATTTCTTTCAGTGATCAAAGAATCCTTTGAAAGGAAGCTGGGAGGTCCCATAGTTCACAGAATGCTGGGTCTAAAGCCAGGAAGATTCAGCTTATTGGCTCTGTAATCCTGGGCAAGGTACTGTGTTTTTCTCGGCTTTCTTCTACAGCTGTAAAATGGGGATAATAATAACCTATTACCTCTCATAGATGTTGAGAGGATAAAATGAGATCATATTTGTAAAGTAAACCTTAAAGTGCTTATATAAATGTTAGCCATGATGATGGTAGTGGTGGTGGGTTGTGCTGGTGATTATGATAGTGCTGATGAAAATACTAATATTTGATAAGTGATTTAAAAAATTTAGGGGGGACGTGGGAGGCAATTAGATCTAAATGACTTGTCCAGAGTCACAGAGGCAGGAAGTGTTAAGTGTCTGAGACTGGATTTAAACTTGAGTCCTCCTAACTTCAGAACCAGTGCTATATCTCCTACACCATCTAGCTACCCTGATAACAGTGATGGTGATGGTGAGGAGGAGGATGGGTTAATTGAATTGTTTCCTGGAATTATTCCAAATAAGATAGACAAGGCTACTGAAGAAGGGAGACAATGACTATATACCAAGTTAGAAATTTAACGAGAAGAGTAATTTGGCATGCAAATAATTTGGCATGAAATATATACATATATTCAAGGGCAGATTTCAATTAGTTCAGAAGAAAACAAAGTAGGATCCCCCTGAGTGAAATGTGGAAGAGAAAGCCAGAAATTCGGGAACAATGGAAATCTCTCAAGCATGGAATTCTGAGAATACACCCAAACCAGTTCTTATAGGGAGAGCAGAAGTCTGGTGGTTTAATTACCTAAATACTCGAATGCACATGCATAGGGAATACCTAACCAACTTAAAGTTAAAGGAGACCTTGCATGTCCATGGTAATCAGAAAATTTTATTTTCCTGGGACTAGTACGATGATGATAGGATGATTTCCAACAGACTTTTGGTTCAAAAAATCAAAGCCTGTGAGACATTTTTAGTTCTCTCACAGCCATTACAAGAATATTTTCTCAGTAGAAGTAGTACCAAAGCAAGTAAGAGCCAGGCAGACATTGAAAAGCTGTAAAGTAGTAAGGGAAATTCATTATAACTCAGGAAAGGCAGATCTAACACTCTTTGTGGTAACAGATCTCCAGGAACTTGTCAAGAAAAATACCGGAAGCAGCACGGTCCAAAGATTCTAAGTCTCAGAACATAGACTACAGTACTCAGAAAGGTGCAAGATGGACAATGTGGCCATGATAGCAGGGAAAGGAAACCCATATCACTTAAAAAAGAAGCAAAAGGAAAAGCTCAAGGAGTGCACCACAGAGGCGACAGTGATTCTTCTCTAAGTTCTAAATGCAACCTATCTAGGACAGATTTAATGGAGTCATACCTTCTCAAGCTCTGAATATCTGGTATTCTGAATCATGGAGGTTAAGATTAGATTTGCCTTTTGTACTTTGGCTTCCATTCTTCTTGTCACCCACAAATAAGCCCAGATCTTTTTTTTTTAATATATGAACCAGTGTCTAATAGGTACTTTCCATCTTATACTTAGGAAATAGATTGCTGGAATTCAAGAGTGAGGCTCTTTATAAAGTTTCACTTTATTATATTTATGTGAACATTCCAGGCTGCTAACAGTGTGGTACTGCTCCTCTTATGCAGCACCTTCCACTCAGCAAACTGGCAAAGATGGCAAAAGATAGACAGTAAATACTGGAGGGTTTGTAGAAAGACTGGCACACTGATGTATTACTAGTGGAACTGCAAATTGATCTAACCATTCTGAAAAACAAGAGTGATTTACAATAAGGAAGTAACAAAAATTGTCCACAAGTATCCCGTTTGACACAGAAAACCTGCTATTGGACATCTATAAGATGTTAAAGGTAGGAAATGAGGTTCCATCTGTAGCAAAATACTTAAAAGTAGCACTTTTGTTGTTGTAGTAACAAAGAACTAGAAATAAAGTTCATCACTTGGGGAATGTAAAAAAGAATTGTGGTACAAGAACAGATTGACATTTTATTGTCCAGCTAAAAAAGATGACTATGAAGAGTCCTGAGAAACATGGAAAGAATTCTCAATGACTATAATAACATAAACAGAAAGAATCACAACCGCAAATACAGCTATTGTAAACTTGGAATGGAAACCTTGGCCAGAACCACATAGGGAAAACTATGCCTTCCACCGCTACAGAAAGATGTAGGCAACTATAGGTTGGACACTTTCCATGTACTCTTGTCTTTGTTGATGAGCTTCTGACTAAAACCCTGAAAAGCAATGGGATAATTAGCAAATCATTTAACCTTTGAGTCTCAATTTTCTCATCTATAATATGGGGATAATAGTAGCACCTACCTCCCAATATAGTTCTGAAGATAAAATAAGACAGTTTTCATAAAGGGCTTAGCAAACTTTAAAGGACTATATAAATATAATATATTATTACTATTATCAATTTATATTATTTGCAACAAAGAGTGACTCTCTGATTAGGAGAAAGGAAAGGGTATGAATGGAAATTAAGGCAATAAAAAAGTTGAAATTGAATCAGATAGTCTTTACAACATCCTTCAGGTCTGATATATAAAAGAATAATTGAGAGGCAACCTGCCACTGTGGATAATGACCATAGGAAACAGGAAGAAGTGGGTTCAAGTGTCACCTGTTACATATATGTGTGTATGTATACATACATATATATATACACATACATACATAAACACTTTGTGTTTTCATAAAGGAAAGGTTGGGCATCAGAGCTGACCCTGGAGTAGGAGTCAGGAGTATATTATCTGGCCTGAAAATGTGACTATATTAAGTTATAGCACCCTTTCCCCAACCATTAACGTATATAGTTGGCAGGAACTTCATATTTTCTGTTTTGAGGAGCTGCTAGTGACCTACTGATGATAAATTTTAAAAAATATCAAGCTAAAACAAAATGGGGAAGATTTCATGACACAGCATAAATTATCCCCATAATCTTGATTCACATTTGTTACCCAAGGACTCAAATGAAATATCATTTGAACCATGAAATCCTGGCCAAAATCTCAGGCAATTTTTGTATCCAAGGATAGTTGGAATGGATCAGTAGTACCTATCTGTGCCTGAGAAATCCAATTCAATGGGAATTTGGCAAAGTAAAATGGGTCACAGAGGCCTAATGGAGTTCATGATGGCTCCTAAATCTAACCTGTCTTTGTCAACTTCTTTCATCTTTATCTTCCAAATAGATTCCTATCAACAAAAAATCTGGAAAATTTTGTTTGGTAATTACTCTAGAGGTATATAAAGCTGTCTTGTGTTGGTTGCCTAGACAGAAACAGAAGAGGAGTGATGGTATTAAGTATAAAGAATTACAGATTTATGCAGATAGAAGGGCAATGAAAGCTAATTGGAGGAGGATAGAAATCAGAGTCAGAAGACCTGGATTTTATTCCTAATTTCCACATTCTGGGGCTGTGCAACTGTGGGCATAGCAAGTCACTATTGTTTTATAGATGATGAAACGGAGGCACCAATGTTAATAAATGTAAATGACCTTACCAGGTGAATGTGAAGAAGGCACTTGGAAAGCTGTAGTTGGCTAAATAAATATGAGGTATTAATAAAAATGAAGTAATAAATTTAAAAAATGAGGTCTGTAGCAAAATCGTTAGCCAATAATGTACCTTAATTTTTTTTCGTATTCTTCAGTTCACTGATACCCTTCTGATACTTAAATTGGGGCACAGAGTTCCCAGTGCCATTTGACTAGGGTAAAAGATGTTGGAATGAATGAGGAACCCTTTATTCCTGAAAGCCATACTTCCCTTAATGAAACAAAAAATGGTAAACCTTTCTTTTTTTGTGATGATCACCTCACACAGTTGCCATCTATGGAGTTATAGTTTCCTAAAAACCTTCAGGTTTCTTCAATGCAAGTGAATTTCTGTGTCTGGTACTTCTGAGATTGTTTTTTGGAGTCCCATCTTTAGATGGATTTCACCTCATTTAATCCAGCCTGATGTTCTATGCCATCAGTTTTTTGTTGTTTACTGATGCTCTCTTGTAGAGGTTAGCTATCCCCAAACTTTGTGTCTGTGTACAAATTGAGTGAAAGTAATAATAATGACAATCACACCGATATAGGGCATTTACAGAGCATTTTAAGGTTTCTAAGTATTTCTCAAATATTATCTTATTTGATCTTCAAAATAAGCCTGATAGGTTCTATTTTAACCCCATTTTTCAAGCAGAAAGGTGAAGTGGTTTTCTGAAGGTTCTCCAGCTGCTAAGTGTCTGAGGCTGGATTTGAAGTCAGGTGTTCATGGCTCTGGGTTGTTTGGACCATCTAACTGACTTATTCTTACACTTAGGATTTGTTCTGAATATTAAAAGGACCCTAGAATGTTTTTGTACTCATTAACTCAAAATGCTTATTAAATATGTTGGTTTTGACTTTTCAAACTGCTATAAGAAAAAAAATGTACTTAGTGAACCAATAATAGAAAACTCATTAAACAGCCAGCATATACAGGAATAAACAATGAAATTTTTTTGTAATGAATATGTATCAAATAAAATAGTAAAACTGGCAAATTAACATCATTACTCAGTAGCAGCATTGACAGGCATTTTGCAGTTATGAGTCTATGAATTACAGCAGGTTTATAATGAGACAAAATATTGATCGCAAAGAAAAGGAAAACAACTAAAACCCTAGATGTAAGCTGCATGTTTAACAGTTTTAGAACCAATATCCTGGTTGTGTAGCAGAGATGGGGTTGGAAGGAATGAGTGGTACATTAGACTAATCAACAACCACATCAAACACTCACCTTTCAGTCTGTTAACAGACCTCATTTGCTTGTGGAATCTCTTAAATTGAGCTCAGAGGCAATCAAGGAGGATGTTCAAAAATAAATAATAATCAGTCTCTCCATTAGCTCTGAGTCTTCACCTCAGTTTACAAAATAAAATGGAAAATCTTCTTTCTCCTGTAATCAATTTATGCCCTTCAATTCACTCTAACTGCCATCCCAGTTTCAAATACTTATATTATATGCTAGAAAATTTATTAACAGTTTAACAAACAACATAAAGACATTTTTAAATATTTCAACAATTCATTGTAATGAGAAAAACCAGTGCCAGCAATATCTAATATGGCAACTGACTTTTTAACTCCGTAAAAACAGTCCCACCATTCAGGTCTCAGGATGACAAAGGAATTCAAAATTTTTCTTTAAACCATACCTAATCCACAAAATAAATTAAACTCAATTTTATCAGGAAATATCTCTTCAAAATCTTTTCCCTTAACAACTAATCCTTTTTTTTTCTTTCCTTTATCTCTGTGCTCAATCTCTCACATCAGGCAAAATATTTACCTTCTGAGCAAAGTCCATAATGCATTATTCTCAGGATTCTATTCCCTCTTAGAGATGCAAAAAGAATATCCTGTTTCATTGGGAGAGGAGACTGAATTTGGGGTTATATGTCCAATGAAGACACTGGATGAGCTTGTTATAAAATCCTCCTCCCAAAAGAAGGAAGAGAAGAAGTAAAAGGGGGTTGGATAATGTATATATGTATATGTGTGTATGTATTTGTACATATATGTACTATATACCAGGTACAATCCTAAGCACTTTGCAAATTTTACCTAATTTGATCCTCATTACAATCCTCAGAAGTAATTATTGTTCCTACCCCCATTTTACCTATGTGGAAACTGAGGCAAATGGGTTAAATGACTTGCCCAGGATAACATAGCTAGTCAAATTTGAACTTAGACCTTCCTAATTCCAGGCCTGGCATTTTCTCCACTTCACCACCACCTAGCTGCAACTAATGCTTAAGCTATTCATTTTTATTTCCCATGGCACATGGGTAGGTATGAAGGAACGCCACATGGCAGCTAATTCTTCTTAATTGATCTATAGGCATATATTGTCATGATAACAATGCAATGGATACTGGGAAAGTCACCAATCACCCAAACTAAGGATGTCAAAACCTCATTAACTGCTATTTAGACTTTCCTTCTATGGGATGTTATTCTTAAGATTCCACTCCTTGATTCAAAAGGATGGATATGGTGATTTCCCTTTTGTCCAATTTTAAAGAGTCTTAAAAGATGAGTTGTCACTTTCAATTACTTTGCATTTATTTTATATTTATTCTTTCTTATGTTTATGATTTTCCAAGTATAATGTAAGCTCTTAGGCAGTACAGTATATTTCATTTGTCTTTATTTTCAGTGCCCAGTGCGAATTCAAAACATATTTCCACATTTATCATCGCTGCACAAGAAAAATCAGATCAAAAGTGTAAAAAAATGAGAGAGGAAAACCAAGCAAAAAACAACAAAATAGGTGAAATAATGTTGTGACCCATCTTTAGTTCCCATGGTCCTCTTTCTGGATGCAGATGGCTTTCTATATTACAAGTCTTTTTGAATTGGCCTGAATCACCTCATTGTTGAAAAGAACCGGGTCCATTAGAATTGATCATCACATAATCTTGTTGCTGTGTACAATGATCTGGGGTTCTGCTTACTTCACTTATCATCAGTTCACGTAAGTCTTTCCAAGATTCTCTGAAATCATCCTGCTGGTCGTTTCTTACAGAACAATAATATTCCATAACATTCATATACCATAATTTATTCAGCCATTCTCCAACTGTTGGGCATCCATTCAGTTTCCAATTCCTTGTCACTACAAAAAGGGCTGTCAGCTATGAGTTTAAGAAAGAAATGCTTATTAACTTTAATTACAAGTATTTAATAAACACCAACTCTTATGCACCTTTCAGTTGGACCTCCTTTTGTCTTTCTTTATAGCCCAAGGCCTTAACATAATGCATGGCACTTAGTAGGTACATACAAATAATTGCTTGTTCCCTGACTAGAGAGCACTGTGCTAAGTAAGCACTTTACAAATATCTCATTATATCCTCATAGCCAGCCTGGAAGACAGGTGTTATCATTTTTTTTTAAAGTTTAAGTTAACTTAAATTTTAAGTTGGTGGTGGTGGTGGTTTTTTTTTTTTTTTTTTTAGTTTTTTAAGTTAAGGCAGTCAGAAGTTAATTAACTTGCCCAGAGTCTTCCAGCTAATAAATGTCTTTACCTGGATTTAAATTTGGGTCTTCCTGATTCCAGGTTTTGTGCTCTATTCAGTACATCACCTAATTGTCAAAAGTCAAAGAAATACAAGCAATAATCCTCCGTCTCAAGGAGTTTATGGTCTAATGGGATTAGAGAACACAGATGAACATTAATAAAGATACTATAAAATAGACAGTTAAAAGGGCAAAAGAAAAAAGAGACCAAGAGGGAACAGGTCACATTTACCTGAAAGGGACAGGATGATATAAAGCTTTATGGGGAAAGGAGTGTCTAGTCTGAATCTTGAGATGAAGGAAGAAAAGGTACTTTTGTCCATTTTCTATTTTTTTCAGTGCACAGGACCTGTTGAAATGCATTTGGTTGAAATGGCTATACTTAGATGCAACATTGTCTTATAATTATCATTTCTTCAAATCTGATATTGATTCAGACTTTTGCTCTAATCTGCTGACAATCTGACTACATACCAATTTGCAAGTAACTCCTACATCAATGATGAGTGATTTTGCTATCTATTAAGATATAAATCAATTTCACATTTTTTAGGATTGTTTGATCCTTGAACATCCGCTGCCTTCCAAATGACTTTGTAAATAAGAGATTCAGGATATTCAGTCAAAAGAGTTCTAAGAAGTCTAGAGGACTTTGCCCCCTTTTATACCTTAATTATATACCATGCTTTAAACTATTTTGTTACTCTCCTCCCATATACTTATCTTCCCACTGAAGTCACAAAGTCACCCATGGCTATGGAGCTTTGTCACAATTATTTTTCTACATTTTTCTTTATGACTTCATCTTCAGTTCCCAAAATTAATTCATGAACACGACTAACTGAATGACGCCCCAGTGGCCTAAGCACAATACAGATACTACAAAAATTGCCATGAAATGATGTCTCTTTTTTGCCTTGGAAAAGGGGAACTGGAGTGTGTAGCCCCACAATCACAAAGTCCAACCTAGGTATCAATAATAAACCCTAACCAATATCTTTAACTGCAAAGCCCAGATTGTTTGGAACTTGACAAAGGCCATTAGGAAGTAGAGTATAATAAGGGGCTTGAAGTTATGAAGACCCAAGTTCAAATCTTTGCGACCCTGGGCACATTACTAAACCTGTTTGACTTGATTTCAATTATAAAATGATGATAATAATGGAGACTTTGCAGATAATATCTGTAAAGTACTTAAGACACTGCCTGGCACAATGTACATACTTAAGAAATATTTTTTTAAAATCCCAAGATTTTTCTAAATTGTTCTAGAATGTGACTCTATGCAATCACAAGCTATGAATCTGACTTCTGGTTCTCCCTCTGAGAACAAGATAAACACATCTCATCTTTTTTCATCATGAGAACTATTCAAAAATAACATAAAACCAAAGATCTGGACCATGTTCCCTTTCCTACCTTTTTCATCCCTTTAAATCTTCATTCTTTCAATCAATTCTAACATAACTCTTCTGGTCCCTCACTTCTGTCCCCCAAATTTACCAAGTCCTTCCCATAGTACTTCTATCATCTAGAACTGAACTGAGACAATAAATGGAAAAGATGGTGGAAAGAGGCTATCTTTTCAGGAACTTCCCTAGAAGTGGCCCAAGGTCACACTAGCTTTTTGGACAGTCTTGTTACCATTGAGAGCTTGGGCTCCACAAAAACCAGTGTCATTTTTTACAAGCTATTGTCCTCATTGTAGGTGCTGCTGCTACTACTGGTTTGGGACCCCCTCCCTTCCTATTCAACATCCACTATTCTTTACTGGGTCTATTGCCTCAGTAAGATCTTTTTTTCTTTAAGCCAGGCTGTCACCCAGTGAGCTATTGAAAATGGGTTTATAAACAAGGTAATTAATTGTTGTTTGCTTGCATTTTATTTTGCTTCTCTTTTTTTCTTGTGCAGCATGATAATTGTATAAATATGTATGCATATATTGGTTTTAACATATATTTCTACCATGTTTAACATATATTGGATTACTTGCCATCTAGGGGAGGGCGGGGTGGAAAGAGGGGAAATTGGAACACAGTGTTTTGCAAGGGCTAATGTTGAAGAATTGTCCATGCATGTGTTTTGAAAAATAAAAAGCTTTAATAAAAAAGGTAATTTAATGTGTATAACTGTTTCTTGTGTCATTGAGTTTGAATCTGTTCCAAAGTACACCTTGAGCAAATTAATTCCCCTTCACAACCTTCTGCTTTTCCTTGCATACAATAAGATTGTTGCTTCTAATTCCATCCTTTTTAATACCAAAATATGTGACTTCTTAACCTCCACAGGATAGTGTATGATTGATAAAGATGTGTTGATGGGAGATTGCACAGTAGTAAAGCCTGGGCTTCCTATCCAACTGTCACACAGTCAAAATTCTCAGGCTGATAAGCCAAGTATAAACATGCCATGATATAAGAAATTACATTTTCATTGACATCTTTCTCAAATATCACTATATTATTTCTGCTTTCTTAAATAGACAATCTTGGGCATCATATAGCCTTCTATTTGGCTAGCCAGCATCATCACTATTTAATTCAACAAATGTTTATTATACACCCACTATATGCCAGACAGTATGGTGGTAGTGAGCCCCTGTCCTCTCTCTTAATCCTAGGCCAACATGCTTGCAATCTCATCATTTAACTTAAACTTCTCCCTAGTACATCATCAGCACTTAAAAATAATTTTTGACTAGTTATCCTGATGAATCTTACTTCCTATTAGAAAGATACAACATGTACACACAAATTAATAAATATAAAATTCATGTAAAAAGACTAAGCACTTCAAGATCAAAAGAATGAATTTAAAAGAATTGTTTCCTGATTGTCTAGCACTGAGAATGCAGATATAAAGCTTAATGTAGCATCAATCCTCAAGGAACTTCTGTTCTATTATGGGACACAATGTTCATGGGAAAGGGGTGAGAGTAGGGAAGGAAATTTTTGTTTGGAAGTTACTGGGATGGTGAGGAAGCAATAATGAAATAGACTGACAGAGCCTTTATAGAGACAATAAGGGAGCTGCTTTGAGGGCTAATAACAAGAGAATCAGGAGAGAACTATATGTGAGGAGGAGGCAGACAAGATGGACATTCAAAGAACTTAGAGATATCAAGAGGCAGAGATGAGCAAGGAAGACATTTCAAATATGGAGGACCACCTGGGCAAAAGCAAAGAAGTGGGAAAGGAAATAGTATAAATGAGAAATTATTAGGAGGCAAATTTGAAAAGAACAGAAATTAAGAGATTGGTAATTGAAAAGGGTATAATAAATAAGACTAGAGAAGGGGCAGTGAGATGGTTCAGTGGATAGAGCACCAGCCCTAGAGTCAGGAGGAACTGAGTTCAAATATGATCTCAGAAATTTAACACTTCCTAGCAAGTAACATAACTCCAATTATCTCAAAGTGGGGGGAAAAAAGGCTAGAAATATAGGAAAGAATTTTATTGTAGAGGGCAATAAATACTGATATAAGGATTTTTTTTATTTAAACCTAGTGGGGAATAAGAAAGCATTAAAGATTTGTGAATAGAGGTAGGGCAAGGTAGATCTCTGTAGGAAGAATATCATATTTCTAACTATGTAATGATAATTTGTTAAAGAAAGAATCCTAGCAGGTGACTAATTCAAAAATCCAGATAAAGTGTTGAGGGTCTGAACTACAATAGAGGTCATATGGGTTGAATTAAGAGTGGCAATGCAAGGGAAATTATGGAGCCCTGAGCATCAGCTACTATGAAATGAAAATGTAGCTGCTGTGACAGCCAGGTCTCAGTGAGTGATTGTGTGACCTCATTGGCCGTCCTTGGACTTGCTTTTTGGAAGGAATTCTAAACTATAGCCAGCTTTTTAGTTCAAGAATGTACAAGATAACTACAAAGTCAGTTTTGTTAAAAATGGGCACAATTACTCAATCAGAAAAATAAAACAAAAAAATAAAAATAAAAACACCTCTTATAGGAAGGGACATCTAAGCTGAACTGAACTTAAAAGCAAGCAGAGAGCTCAAAGAAAAACAAAAAGCTTTTATTTTCAGTTTCATATTCTCTCCCTCACTCTGCCTTTTTCCTTTCTGATGGAGAAGGCAAGAAATACAATGCCCATTATTCAAATGAAGTTATACAAAACATTTCTACATTAGGCACACTGTAAATATTAATAATAATTATACATAGAAGAAAAATATTTCAATCCAAATTCAGACTCAAACATAATTATTCTAGATCATTGTATTAATCAGATAAGCTAAACCTCTCACAGTTTATCATTACAGTAGTACTGTAACTATGTACAATGTTTTAGTTCTGCTTATTTATCTTTTGCGTCAGTCTTCCTGGGTTTACTTTTTTAACTATCCTGCTTATTATTTCTTGTAGCACAAAAGTACAAATGATAGTATTCCATTACAATCATATGCTACAATTTTTTTCAGCCATCCCACAACAGATGAGTATTCCCCTCAGTTTCTAATTCTTTGCCACCACAAAAAGAAGTGCTATAAATATTTTCTCTTCCTTAGGATCTCTTTTGGAAACAGATCTAATAGTAGTATTGTTGGGTCAAAAGATATACACAGTTTGATTACCCTTTGGGCGCATTTCCAAATTGTCCTCCAGAATGACTGGTCAAGTTCATTCACAACCCCAACAGTGCATTAGTGTCCCAATTTCCCTGCATCCCTTCCAGCATTTGTCATTTTTCTTTTTCGTCTTATTAGTCAATCTGGTAAGTATGAGGTAGTGCTCAGAAGTGTTCTAATTCATATTTCACTAAATATGAGTATTTCAGAACATTTTTCATGTGAATATTGGTAGCTTTGACTTTTTTTTTCAGCTGGAATTTCTAAAAGGTACAATACTACCCTGTAATCTATTTTGAACTCCCATGCTCTAGCTTCAAATTCTGACCTCTTTTCACTATGTTATGTTACCATGGGTTTGTCTTCTTTTCCTTCCAAATCAACAATTTTCACAAGCTCCCCAATGCCTATTAAATTAAAAAGAAACAAACAATCCTCCTTATTTGGTCTTCAAGGTCTTGTACATTATGGCTCAGATTTGTCCCCTCAAAGCTCTATTTCCCTCTTTCTGTACACTCTGCTATCCATACACTTGTGCTCTTGGACCAAGAGGACAGAATTAGGAGGAATAGGAAGCAAAGAAAGAATTTGGGTTAAGACAGCTGGGTGGCAATGTTTAAAGAAAGACATGGACTTGAAGTTATGATAACAGAAGGTTAAATCTTGTCTTAAAAACTTACTTAGCTAGGTGATACTGTGTGTCCATGTCACTGTACCACTCGGACTGTTTCCTGATCTATAAAATGTGGACAAAAATAACAAAAATAACATCAACCCCACCTCCATATTACCACAAGGATCAAATGAAATAATGTATGTAAAGTGCTTTGCAAAACTTAAAACACTATAAAAATACTTATCATTATAGCTACACAAAAGAGAAATAAGCTACCTTAAGAGATGAGTTTCTCATCACTATAGCTTCTCAATAAAACATTGAATGATACTTTATTGGGAATATTCTAGAGCAGTTCATTGAATCCTCAGTGGCAGTGGCTACTTCCAGAGCTCTCAGCCCAAAAATAGTACTAGGATTGAACAACTAATCAGGAGGTTACAAGAGCCTCTTTGCTAGCATTGGGGACAGAAATGTGTTGCTTTGTCCAAACTCAGATCTGGGTTGTAGTCCTTTGTTACAGTCCCAGGACAAGGAGGAGCAGGAGCACATCAGAGATTACAGTCTCACAGTTTCAGGGCAGAAAAGAGTACTTCTAGTCTCTCACAGACCAGAGCACTGGCCAGGAGGTAAACACACCTCCCCTACATCATACCACTGTGAGAGAACTAAAATTCCTAGAACTACACATACCTAGAAGTATCCCAGAAAAGAGCTGTACAAAACCTTGAAGCTTGGGACAAGTATCTTTAACCCTGAAAGCTGAGCTTTATTTCAACAAAGTTTAAAAATCAAGAAACAGACTACAAAAAATGAGCAAAGACCAGGAAAAAAATCAGACCATAGAAAGTTGCTATGAGGACAAGGAAGACACACTCAGAAGAAGATAAAGTCAAAGTTCCTACATCCAGCATCAAAATAAAATGTGAATTGTTCTCAAGCTACAGAAGGGAGTTTAAAAAGAATTTTGAAAATTAATTGAGAGATAGAAGAAAAAAAATGGGAAGAGAAATGAGAGTAATGCAAGAAAATCATGAAAAAAAAAAGAACCAACAAGACATACCAAAAATATCAAAGAATAGAACAGCTTAAAAAACATACTAGGTCAAATGGTAAAAAAAATGTGCAAGAAGCTAACAAGGAGAAGAATGCCTTGTAAAGCAGAATAGTCCAAATGGAAAAAGAGGCACAAAAAATTCACTTGAAGAAAACAAAAACAAAATTTATGGACAAAATTGACCTAATGGAAAAAGAGGTACAAAAAACTCACTGAAGAAAATTTCTTAAAAATTAGAAGTAAGCAAAAATAAACTAATGATTATGAGATAACAAGGGAAAAATAAAAGAAAGCAATAAAAAATAGAAGACAATGTGAAATATCTCATTGGGAAAAAAAATCTGACCTGGAAAATAGATCCAGGAGAGATCATTTTAAAATTTTTGGACTAACTAAAAGACATGATCAAAAAAAGAACCTACACATACTCTTTCAAGAAATTATCAAGGAAAACTACCTTGATATTCTAGAATCAGATGGTAAAACAGAAATTGAAAGAATTCATCCATCATCTCTTAAATCCCAAAATGAAAACTAGCAGGAATATTATATCCAAATGTCAGAGCTCCCAGGTCAAAGAGAGAATATTGTAAGCACCCAGAAAGAAACTATTATTTTATTAATTTATTATTAAAGTACTGTAGAACTCAAGCCAATTTAGCAATGAATTAGCAACTTTTACATTAAAGGATTAGAAGATTTGGGATTTCATATTCTGGAGGACAAAGGAGCTAGGATTACAACCAAGAATCAGTAACTTTGGAATAATCCTTCAGAGGGGAAAAATAGACATTCCATGAAATAAAAGCTTTTCTAGCATTCTTGATAAAAATACCAGAACTGAACAAAAAATCTGACTCAAATACAAGATTCTAGAAAAGCATAAAAAGGAAAAAAAGGAAATAGAAATAATATGGTTAATAATAAGGTTAAATGGTTTATATTCCTACTTGGGAAGATCATATTTGTAACTCAAAAGAATTTCTCATTATTAGGGCATTTAGGAGGAATACATATAGGCAGAAGGCATAGATGTGAGTTAAATATAAAGGAATAATATAAAAAAATTAAGGGGTGAGAAAGAAGAATGAATCAGGAAAAAGGGAAAGGGAAGGGCAATATGAGGTAAATTATTTTACATAAAAGAAGCAAGAAAAGGTTTTACTCTGGATGAGGAAAGAACAGTAGTAGGGAGAGGTGAGTGAACCTTACGGTCATCAGAATCCCATCAAAGAGGGAATAACATACATACTCTTATTGGATATAAAAATCTATTTTATCTACAGAAAGGCAAAAATGGAAGGATATAAAAGAAAAGAAGGTGAAAGAAGGGAAGGCAAGATTGGGGGAGAGAATAGTCAGAAGCAAAACACGAGGGTGGACAGGGTAAAAAGAAAGAAAATAGAATGGATAGGAGGGAATGGGGTGAAATGCCAATCAAACTACGAAAAAATTTTTGATAGTGCTGGAAAAAATAACAAACAAAAACAACAAAAATTCATCTAAAAGCACAAAGGTTCAAGAATATCAAGGGAATTAATGAAAAAAATTACAAAGGAAGGTGGTCTAGCAATACCAGATATCAAACTATATTCTAAAACAATAATCATCAAAACTATCTAGTACCGACAGAAATAGAGTAGATAAGTGGAACATATTAGACACAAAAGAGTAGTATTATAGTAATCTAGTGTTTGATAAGTCCAAAGTTCCCAGCTTTTAAAATAAGTACTCACTATGTGATTAAAAACTGCTAGGAAAACAGAAAGAATAGGACATAAGCTAAGTGTAAAGCAATATCTCATATTACATACCAAGATCAAAATGGGCATATGGTTTAGACATAGAGTGATAACCTAAGCTAATTAAAAGAACAAGGAATAGATTATCTGTCAGATCTATGGGGAGAAGAATTCATGAACAAACAAAAGATAGAGAGTATTAAGAAATATAAAATAGATAAGTTTGATTATATTAAATTAAAAAGGTTTTGAACAAACAAAACCAATACTAGAAGGAAAGCAGAAAGTTGGGAAACAATCTCTACAGCAAATGTCTCTGATAAAGGCCTCATTTCTCAAATATAGAGAGAAATGAGTCAAATTTATAAAAATGCAAGCCATTAACCAATTGATAAATCATCAAAGGATATGAACAAGTAGTTTTCAAAGCTACCTATAGGTATATGAAGAAGTGCTCTAAATTACTTTTGATTAGAGAAATGCAAATTAAGACAACTCTGAAGTACCATGCATACTTATTAGATTGGCTAATGTGACAAAAAAGGAAAATAGCAAATGCTGAAAAGGACATGGGAAAATTGGAGCACTAATATACTACTGTTAGAATTGTGAACTGATCCAAATATTGTGGAGAGCAATTTGGAACTATGTCCAAAGGGCAACCAAACTGTGTATATCCTTTGATCCAACAATACCACTACTAGGTCTTTCATAAGAGATAATAAAAAGGGCAAAGTATCCACATATGCAAAAACATTTATTACAGAAGAAGAAAAAAATTGGAACTCAAAATTTTGTAAAAATTAATGCTAGAAATTATCATAACAGGTAATTAGAGAAAAATAAAATGCTATAAAGAATCAAAAAAGATACAAGTCATTCTCCAATTAAGTCAAAGCATATGAACAGTTTCCTGATGAAATCAAAATTATTTATAGTCATATAAAAATGCTCTATATCATTATTGATTAGAGAAATTCTGATTAAAATGACCTAAGGATATGATTTTACACCAACCAGATTGGCTAAAATGATAAAAGGGGAAACTGGATAAATACTGGAGAGGATGTGGGAAAACTGGGACACTAATTCATTGTTTGCATTTAAAATGATCCAATCATTTTGGAGAGCAATATGGAATTACGCAAAAAACTTATTAAACTGCCTATGCCCTTTGATTCAGCAATAACACTACTTGGTCTATGTCCAAAGATGATCAGAGAAAATGGAAAAAAATAAACCTATATTTTCTAAAATGTTTGTAGCAGTTTTTGTTATGGTGGAAAGGAGTTGGAAATTGAAGGGATGCTCATTAAGTAGGAAATGGATGAACAAGATCTGGTATATGATTGTGATGAAATACTACTTTCCTATAAGAAATTATAAACTCAATGATTTCAGAAAAAATATGGAAAGACTTGCACAAAATAATTAAGAGCAAAATGAGCAAAACCAAGAGAAGTGTATATAGTAATAGCAATACTGTCTTAAGAATGATTTTGAGGGGGCAACAAGATGGTGTAGTAGATAGCCCAGCCCTGAAGTCAGAAGGACCAGAGTTCAAATCTGACCTCAGACACTTAACATGTCCTAGCTGTGTGACCTTGGATAAGTCACTTAACCGAATTTCCTCAGCAAAAGGAAAAAAGAAAACATGATTTTGAGCAAATAAGTTATTTTGTCCATTGTAAATACCACGATTATAAAAGACATGTAAGAAGAGACATATAAAAGACTATATAGGCAATGAACTGATAAATAGGTATCTTCAGAATAAATTTATACACACACATTGTCTAATGATAGTTATCTCTAGGGCAGAAAGACAGGAACAAAGAAAAAAAAGAAAAAATTACCCTATAATTTTGCTATATATTTGAAAGGAAAGCAAGTTGTACATAGACTTGCAGTTTCATGTACAATCATCTTTTTATTGTACTATTTGGAAATATTTGTTATATTTCATAAATTAATTTTTTAAAATAAGATTAGATTGAATCCAATTCTCTTTCTATCCATGGAAACTTCCAATATGACCAATTCTCTATTTTGAATTAGTAAAGATTGGAAACTCAATCTGGCCTGACATGCCTGATCCTGAAGAGCCCCCGCCTTGGGCTTCCATGACATCAATACTGGTCCTGCCTCATTTAAGACTTAGCTACAGGACCCAAACACAGAACCAGGCAACTGCCTGATGACAAAGGACCTTGGGTCTCATGGTCCAAGGAAAAAAAAAAGAATGTTATTTATGCATCCTTAGAGACAGCACCATCGATCTCATTATATTGCTTGCATCTTTATGGCAAAGGCCACAGAGGAGTTCCACAGCTTTTAGGCTGGACTCTTATCTGATAATCTATTAGCCCACCCGTTTTGCATCAGGCCCAGTACTGTTGGGCATGCATTAATTTGTTTGTTTTCCCTAAGGTCTCCATCACCAAGGTCATTGGCACTACACAATCTCCAGGCAAGGAGAGCTGAATCAGAGACAATGCTGAGGAGAGACACCTTGGCTTAGAGTCAACCAGCCAGTTTCTACACTTTATAAGTATTTGACCATCAGGCAGTCATAGCCCTCACTGGAGCCCCCAGTGTTGTTCAGTTGTGTCCATCTTTCTCTGGCCGTATTTAGGGTTTTCTAGGCAAAGTTACTAGTAAGGTTTGCCATTTCCTTCTCTGGTGGATCCAGTTTGTCTCTTGGAGGTCTTCCTGAGTACAGGCTCAGTCCTCTATTCTCTGAGCTACCAGCTAAATTTACAAAGAAGTTTATCCACTTATCCAAGTCAGAGGATAGCTTGAGCAGGTCTCCAGTCCCTCAAAAGCAAGGAATCTGTGGGTTTGCATATTTTGTTCACTCTTTGTAGCCCCATTGCCTAGAGCAGGCCACCTAGGAAGCCCTTCATGAATGATGGTTGGCTTGATAAGTCACATTTTGTAATTATCAGTCATAGGAATCACATTTTCAGGTTTAAAATGTCTTTTCTTTTTGTTCTGTTTTTTTGGAATGTTGACAGAAAATCAAGAGTGCAGAATTAGATCATTTCTGAGAATCTTTATTCACCACCATCACCACCCTTTTTGCTTTCTTCTTTGTTTTTGTTTTATCCATTTGCTTTTTTTTTTCAGCAAGCCTTTATTGATTAGACAATTAGGCTGTTGCCATTTTAGCTCTAATGAGCTCTAAGAACCATGAAGCCTCTGAAACTCCTCATCCTTCTAAGCTCTGCCCTAAACCAGCATAACTACTCCAAAACAAGGGACAGCCTGCCCACCAAAAAAAAAAAAAAAAAAAACCCAGCAATGAAGGAGATCGGAAAAATGACCCTAAAGAACAGAGGGTGAGGGAAGAGGAGCTCACAGTTGATCTTGAATGGTGGCACCCAGTCATTAGAAGATTTATTCCCGTCCCTTTTCTACAATAGGCCTCCACTGAAGGCCTTAATGTCTCACAGGACATTAAACCAGCAAAGCACAGGCTCAAATCAAGGATGTCAGTCATCTCCAGACATCCCTAATTAAGTACAGTGTCTTCTCCTGAAGATTGAACTTTGTGTAGAGTCCTTTAAAATAAGCTCTGAGATCATAAAACAGGGAAAAAAAGCCACATGTGCAAGAATGTTTGTGGCAGCCCTTTTTGTAGTGGCATGGAACTTGAAACTGAATGGATGCCCATCAATTGGAGAGTGGCTGAATAAGTTATGGTATATGAATGTTATGGAATATTATTGTTCTATAAGAAATGATCAGCAGGATGATTTTAGGGAGGCCTGGAGAGATTTACATGAACTGATGTTAAGTAAAGTGAGCAGAACCAAGAGAACATTGTACACATCAACAATAAGAATGTGCACTGTCCAATTCTGAGGACAAGGCTTTTTCCAACAATGAGGTGATTCAGACACGTTCCAATGATTTTATGAGAAAAAGAGCCATCTGCACCCAGAGAGAGGACTGTGGGAATTCAGTATGGTTCACAACACAGCATTTTCACTCTTTTTGTTGTTGTTTGCTTGCATTTTATTTTCTTTCTCATTTTTCCCTTTTTGATCTGATTTTTCTTGTACAGCAAGAGAATTGTATAAATTTTTACATATATTGGATTTAACATATATTTTAACATGTATAACATATATTGGATTGCTTGCTATCTAGGGGAAAGAGTGGAGGAAAGAGGGGAAAATTTGGAACACAATACTATGTAAGAATGCTGAAAATAATGTTTTAAAATTATCCATGCATATTTTTTGAAAATAAAGAGCTTTAATAAAAAATGAAAAAATAAGAAATAGGCTCTGAGCAAGAGAGGGGCTACAATATATAGATCCAGAGAGAGCACCAACAGTAAGGGTCTTCTTTAATGTAGTACAAGGAAATTGAAGGAGAGAGAGCAGTGATGCTGGTGGGGAATGGGATGGTTGCACTTGCCCCATGAGGCTCACACTCAATGATTTGGTCAAAGTCATCAATGGAGCCCCAAATGGTGATCAGAATTTATCTGGTTCTTTTTCAGAGAAGACAAAGTCCCCATAACCTTAATGGATCTAGCAATGGATCTTTGGGATTACTGTGTACCTGCAATGGAAAATGACCAAGACAGCAAGTATTGAGAGGACTGGAACAGGGATGTAGGCACCTGTTCACAGGAATATGCAGGAAACTTTTGCCTAGACTCATAATATCAATAGTAGTTCACAGGTTTGTGTTTTTATGACCAAGGAGTCATTTTGTTCTCTAAAAGGGTAGTATTAGTGGATATAGTTTTCCCTATAATCACACAGAGCCCAATCCTTCACATTTTCCTAGATTCATTAGGGCTGTGTCCATACAAAAAGCTGTTGTGTCATCCAAAGATTTCTGATCTTCTTTAGATTGCTCTTTAGAAGACAAGACCAGTTCATGGCTCAGAGACTATTGAGAATGACATATTTTCTGCTTTGAGACTACTAGGATCACCTCCCTAAACCCACTCTCCTTCTCAACACCAAGACTTAGGCAACAAGGGGACAGCATCCATTTTGAAAAGGAAGAAAAGAAGGAGGAAGAAGAGAAGGAAGAGAAGAACAAGAATGGTATTTGCATGAGAGTGTGCTGGTCCTTGGAACCTATTCTTTGGAGATGAATCTCTATTAGGATCTCAATTTGTATTTTGTGATCAAAGTGAATATTTGACATTGAGTGGATTTTTACTCAAGAAGAAGGTACATTTAGAAGGTACATTTTCAACTCAGGAAATCTACCTGTACAAAGGAAAAAGCATATAACTCCTTACAAAATAGATTTGATGAAATGGAAAAAAGAAACAAAACCACTGAAAAAAATGAATTTGTGAAATGGAAAATAAAATCCAGTGAACAAAACAGCTCATTTAAAAGTTCAATTGGCCAAATGCAAAAGGATATTAAAAAGCTAAATGAAGAAAATAATTCACTAAAAATTAAAATTGAACAATTGGAAGTGAATGATTCGATGAGGCATCAAGAATCATTGAAACAAAACCAAAAACAAATATGAACAAACAGAATAAAACATAAAATAACTCACTGGAAAAACAACTGACCACGAGAGACAATCCAAGAATTATTGGACTCACTGAAAACTATGATGGAAAAAAAAAGATTAGACAATATTTTTCAGCAAATCATCAATGAAAACTGCCCTGTTGTCTGTTGAGAACCAGAGGTTAAAATAGCCATTGAAAGAATTCACCAATTACCTCTTGAAAGAGACCCCTAAATGAAAATTCCAAGGAATATCATACCTAAATTTCAGAATTATCAGATCAAGGAGAAAATATTGCAAGCAATCAGAAATGTTTCAAATGTTGAGGAGCTACAATCAGGATTACTTGGATCTAGCAGTTTCTACTTTAAAGGACAGAAGAGCCTGGAATATGATATTCTGAAGGGCAAAAGAACTTGGATTGCAGCCAAGAATCAACTATCCAGCAAAATTAAGCATTATCTTTCAGGGGAAAAGATGGACATTCAGTGAAACAGGTGATTTTCATTTACTTCTGATGAAAAGATCAGAACTGATCTTCAGAATTCAAGAGAAGCAAAAAAAGGTAAAAAGGAAAGAAAAAATGACTTTCTTTTAAAAGTTAAAAAGTTTAAATCATTATATGGGAAGATATGTTTAACTTTTGGAAACTGTATCTCTGTTATGGGTATACTTAGAGGTAGTTATAAATTGATTTTATTGTAATGATATAAAAAAACTAGAGGTTCAAAGAGGATTATACTGGAAGAAGAGGAAAATGGAGATTAAAAAGGGATAAATTACATCTAATGAAGAAAGAAAAAGCCTTCTTATAATTGAGGGAAAGAAAAGAGGGGATGAGCATTGTGTGAAACTTACTCTCATTGGATTTGGCTCAAAGAGAGAATATCAGACATATTTAGCTTCACAGAAAAACTTATCTCACCATATAGGAAAGTAGGAGAGGAAAAGGGAAAGCTAAGAGAAGAGAGAACTGAAATAGAAGGGGAAATGGATCAGAAAAGGAGAGGAGTTGTAAAAGGGGAGAGCTGTTTGTGAGAGGTGGTGGTCAGAAGCAAAACACTGGTGAGGAAGGAAAGGGGGAAAGGAAAGAGAAAGTATAACTTGGGGAAAATAAGATG
>JAJPUD010001858.1:64629-189047 GCA_023553655.1 Myrmecobius fasciatus | reverse complement strand
ACCCAGCAGCACTTCTATTGGGCTTATATCCCAAAGAAATCATAAAGGAAGGAAAGGGCCCCATATGTGCAAGAATGTTTGTGGCAGCTCTTTTTGTAGTGGCTAGAAACTGGAAATTGAATAGATGCCCTTCAATTGGAGAATGGCTGAATAAATTATGGTATATGAATATTATGGAATATTATTGTTCTGTAAGAAATGACCAGCAAGATGATTTCAGAGAGGCTTGGAGAGACTTACATGAACTGATGCTGAGTGAAATGAGCAGAACCAGGAGATCATTATACACGGCAACAACAGTATTATATGATGATCAATTCTGATGGACATGGCTCTCTTCAACAATGAAATGTTTCAAACCACCTCCAATTGTTCACTGAAGAAAGCCATATACACCTAGAGAGAGGAATGTGAAATGTGGACCACAATGTAACATTCTCATACTCCTTGATTGATGTTTGCTTACATTGTGTTTCCGTTATCTGATATATCATTTGTGTAGATAAGATTTTTCTTGCACAACAATGATAAGTTTGGAAATATGTATACATATATTCGATTTGCCAATATTTTAACATAATTAACATGTAGTGGATATCCTGCCATCCAGGGGAGGGGTGGGGAGTTGGGGGGGAAAATTTGTAACAGAAAGCTATGTAAGGGTTATAGTTGAAGAATTACCCACACATATGTTATGCAAATAAAATTAAAAAAAAAGAAATCCTGCTCTCTTTCAGAACACTTTTTCTGGCAACCCAAAGAGGAAAAATTACAATTTTATATATATAAAGAAGTTATAAACTTCTTCCCTTATGTAGTGAAAATCATCAGTGTGTAGATGTACAGTGAGCAGTCAGAGAGAAGGAAACACATGAGTTAAGGCAACCATGAAAGACTTGGCTTATACCAATGCTCAGAGTTTGGGCAAGAGGAACAAGGTAGAGTTCCCTGAGAGAAAGGGAGAAAAGTCGCATGTTCTTGTTCTGTGTAATAACTGTGTCTGTCTCTGTCTCGCTGTCTAGGTGTCTTTGTGTGTGTGTCTGTCTCTCTCTGTCTCTGTCTCTCTGTCTCTCTCTCTGTCTCTGTCTCACTGTCTCTCTCTCTGTCTGTCTCTCTCTCTCCTAACTACCTCCAACAGTTTTATTCTTATCATATTAACAGAAAGGTTTTTTTAAGTACCTTCAATAAGCTTGTCCTGATTCATCTCCAGAAATTACTCCAGTATAGTAGAAAGGGCAAAATATTGTACTCAGGACTCTTTGGTTCAAATTCTATTTATGTGAACATAGGCAAGCCAAATAACTTTGATAAACCTCAGTTCTCTTATCTGTAGAATAAGTGAATTTAACAAGATGGCCCTTTTCCAGTTTTAAATCAAGGAGTCTTTGAACCTGTGATTGATTTCTAAGCTTCCTTCTCACTGACTCACAAATCTTAGAATCTAATCTAAGATCCTGTCTACCCACAGGACTGAGTTTATGCTTTTTTTGTGCATAATAGTGACTTTACTTTTTTAATGTCTACTAAAATTTTGATATTATAATCACCTTCATTTCTCAATATATTTTTTCACCTTATTTTAACCAATAGCCATTTCCTATAATAAAGATTTTTTTAAAAAAGAGCAAAACAATTTATCAAAACTAACCAACAAATTAAGTGGGTCTGAAATGATGCACATTCATGGGTCCTCACCTCAGGAAAGAAAGGAAGGAGGCACATTTTTTCCTCTCTTTGGGGCCAAAGTTGGTTATTATCATTACAGTATTCATTTTGTTCTTCATGTTTACATTTTCCAATCAATCTATAAGGTTTTTTTAGGTGCCTACTATGTGTCAGGATCTAGAGATACAGATAGAAAAGTTAAAACATTCTTTTTCTCAAAGCACTTACATTTTAATTGGGGAGAAAACTTATATAAATGTATGTACAAGACATGTATGAATCAAGTACGAGGAAACTTGTAAGAGAGGAGAGGTATTATCAGAGTGGAGGAGAAAATAGAGCAAAAATATCTCATGCAAAAGAAACTGAGTCTTATAGATATTTTTTTTTTTTGCTGAGGCAATTGAGGTTAAGTGACTTGCCCAGGGTCACACAGCTATTACGTGTCTGAGACCAGATTTGAACTCAGGTCCTCCTGACTTCAGGGCTGGTGCTCTATCCACTGCGCCACCTAGCTGCCCCGAGTCTTATAGATATTATGCGGACTTTTTTCCTTTGGTTCTGTTCATTTTTCTCTGTATTATGTTACACGAACTCGTCTCGTGTTTCTCTGAAGTATTGATAACAATCAGTTTTTATAGCAAAGTAAAAGCTTGTTACATTGATGTACCACAATTTATTCAGCCATTCAACAAATAGTGTCTATCCACTTGGCTTCTAGTTATTTGATACTTAAAAAGTTTAATATTTTGTGAAAAAATGAAATGTCCTATCTTTGATTCCTTTTGATCTGTATATCTAGAAGTGGGGTCTCTGGCCCAAAGAATACAAGCATTTCAATTGTTTTCAGACTAGTAAATATATAGCTCTGATTATGAATACAACCCCCTAAAACTGCATATATATAGTTATATGTAAATATATATATATGTATATACATATATATATATATAGGTAGAGAATGTACATATTTGTATATGTATCTACTATACACTTTGCACACATATATAGATATAAAATATATTTTTATATTCTATAGGATGTATCCCTTCATGATACAAATATATATTTAACACTGTAAGAAGGGAGTTCCAACACCATTTAATTAATCTCTGAAGACTCAGGTTGATTAAATTAGTCAACAATTTAAAGGAGGAGTTAAGGAATTTTCCTGGCACTCCACCAAAAGGTCTCGACAAACTCTTAATCAATTTGTGAGGATTTCAGTGCTTTGATTCTGGAATAAAGATAGATTATGTTACACAAGAGACACTTGGTAATTGGCATTAGACAAGTCCCTCTGGGCTTCCATATAACAAGAGCACTGGCTAGTCCAGTGCTCAGTAAAAGGGTCCAAATTCAGGAGTTGAAGAGGAGGAGGGAGGTCCAGTTTCAAAGTTGGAATCAAACCTGGGAAGAATGAGGAGAAGGGAGCCTCTAGTCATCTCCCACCCCAACTGGTCATGGGGCTATAGATAGTAATCACAGACAGAGCTGGTTACCAGAGATTATAGAGGAGGTTAGATTAGAAAAAGATCCATCTATTTGGAAGTATAGGGATATGCTAAGGATAAATAGATGCAGAATGACAGATCAGTGTAGGAGAGAGGAAGCCTCAAGGAACATGATCCCTAAACTAGAAAATATGTCAGCCCTAGATTTAAGGTCAGACTTCCAGATCTTAGAGCACTAAAAGTTAGGAATCATCCCTTTGTCATCTATGTAGCATAGAAATATTCTTCATCACTTTTGGGGATATCAAGACCTACATCTTAGTCTTTCATTAGAGGGAATGTATTAAGACCTTGGCTGAAGATATATTGATAAAAATATTTTGTCATCTTTTGTCTTTTTCTCAGTTAGTTTTGAGCCTTTAGAGCACAGCTTCCTAAACTTTTTTCCCCTACTGACCTCTTTTCACCCAAGAAATGTTTATGAGACCCTAGGCATATGGACATATCAAATAGGTATATAGATCAAATATTTACTAATAATAAATCATAATTTTGTGACCTCCACATTCAGTTATGACCCCATATAGGGTCATAAACCATAAAGTTTAAGAAGCTGAGCTTTAGAGTAGGAACTGTATTCTGTCTTTCTTTGTATCCCCAGCACTTAACACAGTGCCTAGGACATTGTAGATGCTTAATAAATAGCATTGATAGCTTGTCCCACCTCTTCCAGATTTCACCTATCCCACTAAGAAAAACTAGCCTAGTACTGTCTCATCTCTTATATTTCCTTATCTTTTGTTCAAGACCTTCTCAGCTTTTCCATTTATCACTTATCCAAAAAAGAGTAAGACCCTAGGAAAGTGGCAAGAAAGTATATAGCAAAGTATCACAGAGAATTTATGCCTTGCCAGGGAAAACTGCTTGCCTTATCTAACCCTAAACTATATATACATATATATATATATACATATATGTACATATATGTATGTATATATGTATATGTATGTATATGTATATATATGTATATATATATAGAGAGAGAGAGAGATACACAGTATAAAATATCAAAATCTCAAAAAGCAAAAAGAATATCAGACATTTAAAGTTCTTGAAAGCAGGAGCCATAATTTTTGTCCTTCTGCATTTTTGTGTACCCTCAGGACTTAGCATAGTGCCTGGCACATAGTACAATGCTTATTGACTTAAATTTATTAATAAATAATCATTAACAGGATGAATAAGACTTTTAATGAAGTATAATTCAGGCTCCCAAGGCAACCTGTTCCAGTGTTGGATGGCCAAGTTGTCAAAAGTTTATCTTTAGATTGAGAAGAAATCTGACTTCAAATTCTACCAATTCCCTAGGGCAAAACAGAAAAAGTACTTGAGGACAGGTATCATTTCTTCCCCTTGTTAAACACCTCTACTTCTTTTAAATGACCTCCTTATGATAGTCTTGAGGTCTGTTCCCATCTTAGCTAGATTTTCAGATTACCAGTGTCAGTCCCCTAAAACTCCACCAGATGTCTCAACATATTCAGGCTACACCCTGAATAGGACAGGTGAAAGGACTTTGACTTCAGAGTGATGGAGAAGAGGCCTCTCAAAGCATTTGAAAATCTCATCGGCTTTTTTGCCTGAATAATCATCCTGTTGGTTTATCTTGAGTTTACTATCTATCAAAATACCATATATTTTGAGAAGGTAGAGACCTAGCCTTAGAGCCAAGGGAGCTCTAACATACAATCTCAAACATACAATCCTGTATAATCCTGGACAAATCACAATCTCCCAGTGCCCCCTTCTAACAGTATATATAACTGGGTAAATTACAGAAGTGAGGGAAGTTTCCTCTCCAGGAATTCGTGACACTGAAGAAATCATGGATTTAATTTAAAATATTTTTAATAAAAATAATGAAAACTATAATTTATGTGTTACTCTCAAGTCTGTAACACATATTATAAACATTACATTTGATCTTCTCAACAGTCCTAGAAACTAGTTGTTATTGTGGTTATTATCTTCATTTTACACTTGTGGAAACTGAGACTGACAGGGGTTAAGTAATGTGTCCACAGTTTCACAGCTAGTAAGTGCCTGAGGTGAAGTAGGAAGTTAGGTCATCCTAACTTCAAGTCTGGATGTCCATTCTCTGTGGTACCATCTAGTAGCCTTATTTTAAGAGAAGTCATTTTGCCATGCCTTGTACATACTAGTGAGTTAATTAATGGGACTCCCTCCACCATCATTAGCCCTTACTTTTCAGACCAATCCTAGTAAGAGAGAAAAGAAAGGGAGGAAGGTGTCTCCCAACCCTTGAATTCTGGGGCACCTGGATAGGAGCCACCCCACACTCTGCCTTCCCTTTATTCTGAGTTCATCCCTGAAGGAGCACTGCTATCTCCACTGAGGGGTCCAATTTGTTGGGCCTGGGTCTCACACTTCACCCCAAAGTTGGGTTCCACCAGGCCTGTCCCATCTATAGGAACCCTACAAGATACTTGTCTTGCATCCTTTCCCAAGCCTACTCCCAATCTCATTCCTGGCATCCTGATATTCCCCTCCTTTTGACCCTACTACCCTTTTCTCTCCTACTATCAATGCCCTATCCCTCAGAGCAATATATGTAAGCTCTACCAGAAGCCATTCACATTTTGGGGAAACTATCCCAGCCTTAGGAAAACTCCCACATTGGAGCAAAGTTCCATGGTCTCAGTTTATATCTATACCATGAAGTTTGTGGTTACTGATCTGATGCCAGTAACTTATTATATTTCATGAAAAATACAAAAGGGGTTAATTCTCAACTGAAAAAATCTAATTTTTTTATTATAATCCCATTAGCCCTTGAATATTAACTCATTACTCATAAGCTTGGTTTTAGGCAATTAGAGTAAGAGAAGAAAATTAGAGTAAGTTAGAGAAGAAAAAAAAACCTAAGGACTTGAAAAGTACAATAATGTTCTCAAGGTCACAAGGTAATAACTGATTGATCTGGGATTGAATTTCAGTCCCTGAACCTCTTCTTCCTACTACATATTTCCCTTAACAGATGCCTTGGTTTCTCTGTTTCAGGAAAAGAGTAAGTACATGCAGATGACACTGTTTTCAATTCTTTTTAAAAAGCTCTGCTTATTTCAAGGTGAATTCTTTGTTCCAGCGTGAATAATGAGACCCAACTTGCTGGGTGGGACTTTTTTTTTAATATCAGATTTGCTTAGGGTTCTGGGATATGCTTTTGTGTCTGACCCACTGCTCTTCATATGGAGAACATTTACAATAGAAAAAGAAAAATGCCTTCTATGTAATCATGGTCTATTTCTTATCCAGCTTCATTTTTTTCTTTCATTAAACCTTTGATTTCATCAGCTATAGAGGGAAAGAGAAGAGAAAGGCAGCATGTACTATTAAGTGAATACTATGTCCCTAGGCACAGTGCCGAGCATTTTATTAAAAAATTATCTCATTTGATTCTCACAACAATGCTATTATTATCCCTATTTTACAGATGAGGAAACTGAGGCTTAAAGATTAATGTCTTATCCAAGGTCACACAGTACATGTTTGAAGCTGAATTTGAGCTCATATCTTCCTCATTTTGGGCTTGATGTTCTATCTAGTTGCTTTTCTATAGAAAGATACAAGTGAGGAAATTCATTCCACCAAGTCCAGGCGATGCTTTCTCTACAACTTATCTTATTTTAGGTAGTTTCCTAGGGCATTAAGGTTGAAGTAACTTGTCCACACAGCCAGGATGGAGCAGTCAGGATTTGAACACAGGGCTCTCTCTATGCATTTGGCCAGAACTACCCTTTGTCCTATTCCACTGATCTCAATTAATATTCTTGTAACTTTAGAGGAATAAAAAGGCTTCAACAACAATGACAATAAAACCTCTCTCCTTAATGTAAATCATTTTTATTATTGAATATATTTCAGCTTTTAAAAAGGCCTGGATTGAACAGCCCCAGTGACTTAGGACAGACTTCTCAAGAGTCAGCCCCTTCCCATTGAGAAACAAGCTCTGGGAAAGTGATGGACTATATACTCTGGCTCCCTTTACACCCTTAGAGAGAGGAAGGCTCCAAGTTAGGGAAAAGGACATTAAACAAGGGACATGTGGCCAGAAATTCACTTCAAGAGGGGTCTATTGTCTGGTACTGCCTAATTCTAGCCCCTTTTAATTCTTTTCTCCTATTTATTTACACATAGATAGGCAGAGAGGAAGTGATCCCACCTATAATTCATCACAGCATTCAAGGGATTCAGAAGCCATATTGTCAGTGGACCACAACCCAGGTAGGTCCTACCCAACCCAGAAAGACTCCAAGTCCACTTTGTGCATAAAATAGTCCATCGGCAGCTTACCACTTGACCGCTAGCCCCGTGACCTGGCCCTGGAAGACTGGCTGTTGGATTACAGGTTTTTGTTTTTTTTTTTTTACCCCAGCAACTCAAGAAAGCTATCCCACAGGGTGTGAAAGGGTCAGTCTGTGAGGATAGACATATGGCCCTAAGTAAAAAATAAAGGGTTTTGAGAAGTTTTCAGGCCAGCTTAAGTCAGCAGCATTTTTCAGCACATGTGTTAGCTTATAGAACATGCTGAAAAGAAAGGTCTCAAGGGCAAAGTCGTCATGAAAAAAAAGATGTTGCACTGTGATTAATTCAACTGTGAGCCACGGTATGTGAATAAATAGCTATAGTAATTTATTGGCAAATGCATAATGGAAATAAGGAGTTTTTCAGAAGAGAATCATGACTATACATGGCATGCTATTAATACATTTTAAAACTATTTTGAGGTGATTTGGAGGCAGAGTGAATAGAGTACTGAATCTATAGTTAGGAAGACCTGAATTCAAATTTGGCTTCAGGAAATGTGACTCTAATAAAGTCACTTAACCTTTTCCACCTTAATTTGCTCATCTATCCAATGGGATAACAATAGCACCTTTCAGGGTTGTTATAAGGATAAAATGAGATAATATTTGTAAATTGCTTTGCAAACCCTAAAGCACTATGGAAATTATTGTTGTTCAATCATTTCAGTCACATCTGACTCTTTGTGGTCCCAGTTGGGATTTTCTTGGCAAAGATATTGGAGTGGTTTACCATTTCCTTCTCCAGCTCATTTTACAGATGAGGAAACTAAAGTAAATAGGGTTAAATGACTTGTCTGGCTCACACAGGTAGGAAATATCTGAGGCTGGATTTGAATTCAGTGATTCCAGTGTCCTATGATAAAATGCTAACAATTCTTTACTTGAAAATTTCTGAGCCTGATTTTTGGAGTTTTTGACTCCAGACCCTATAAATTTTATGACAGAAGTTTCTTTGGGAGAAGAATATAATCTATAGCTAAACTCAGACTCTCTACACAATCTCATTTGTGTGGATTATCAGCTAAACTGATTATTAAAAGACACAGCAGAATCATCAATGAGGGATCTGGGCAACATAGACAGGGCTTTAGGGTAAAAATCTAGCAGTCCAGGGATGCAAAGTATATTATGGCAGATCAACAGAGCTAATGAATGCTTGAGTTCCATAAGGAGAGTAATATTTGCTAGAACTGAGGAGACTGGACCCCGTCTGGAGGATGGACTGTTTTGTCAGTTCTAGTAAAAGGAGGACATTGATAAAGTAAAGAGAGTCCAAAGGAGGGCAAAAGGATGGTACAAGATTTTGATCCATGGCCAAGGAAGTGATGATGTTTAGCTTAGAGAAGAGAGCACTTAGTGGACAGGTGAGCATTATCTTTCAGATATTTAGACTTGCTCTGTTTGGTCCCAAAAGCTAATGGGTAGAAGTTACTCAAAGATGAGTTTAGGCTTGATGCGTCCCTACAATACCGAGTTACCCCACATAGGATGGGCTGCCTCAATAGATGGGGGTCCCCCTCCTTGGTGGTCTTCAAGAAGAGCCTTGTCCACTTGAAGGATGTGTTATTCTAGTGTGGCTGCCTTTTAGTAAAGGTGCAGACTGGAGACTTGCACAAGTCCTATCCAACTCTCCCATGTTATGACCCTGATATCCTCCAAAGTTTAATTTGGCATTTTGTTTTCAGCTTTTAAAATTAAATTGTCCTCATTCTGCTCAACAAGCATGTATTAAGCACCTACTTTGTGGAAGAGAGATAGCATCCCTCCCTTCCTCCATGGAATTTATGATCCAGTAAGGAAATAAAAACTTATACAGTTAATTAAGTGCACAATTAATAATAAACAAATTAGGACCATGCAAAAAAGAGTGCCTTATGAGTTCCAAAAAGGGAATTAAAATCCAAGGTCATTTTTGTTTGCCATGAAGCATAGATGCTCCCCTTCTTCCCTATGATGGTCTTTTAAATGCATAAAGTCAGTCCCATTCGTGGCTTTTTAATTGATACAACTTTCTGTGGTGATACATTCCAATCATTCAAATGATTTCTCCTTCCAAAGTATATTCTCTCAAACTACTTGACTATGGGGCTGATAGATAGCTCCTGTTCCTGTTTCTCTTCTATCATTTACATTTGGTAATCATGACGGAGGAGGGATTCTGGGGCTGGAATCAAACAAGCCAATGCATTAGGCTTGAGCTGGCTCACCATTTTGTGCCATCTCTGTTTGTATCACTGTAATCATTAACATCTTGTTCATTTCATGTAGACCTGCCCAAGTTTCTCTGAACCATTCCCATCTGGTTTCCCTTACAGTCCAATTATATTCCATTATGTTCATGGACCACAATTTATTCAGCCATTCATACCCTAATTTCTTTTGTGTCCTAGGCTCCAAAAGCATTAGGAATACAGTAGATAGAGCATTGGACCTGGAAGTAGGAAAAGCTGAGTTCAAATGCAACCACAGACACTTATTAGCTGTGTGACCCTTCCTCAGTTTCCTTATCTGTAAAACAAGGATGATAATACAGCAGCTCACAGGCTACAATAAGGTTCAAATGAAATATGTATATATGAAGTGATTTGTAAGCTTACAAGGTGACTTCATAGGAATATCAGTTTTTATTACACAGTGAGTGGGTTTGTTCCCAGCACTGTTCCTTCCTCATTTGTTGCCAGTATTCCTTCCCGCCCCCTCAGCTGTGCACAACAGAGAGCAATGTGATTATCACATTCTCAGTCCTAGCAAGTATCACTCTCAGAATGGAGCCCAAGGATGCATTCGCTTTGTTGACCTGCCACACTGAGCCTGCAGTCTACTAAAGTCTCCCTAGCAGGTTTGACAAACTGCAGTCATCTAGGCCTCCCAAATATTGGACTTCTGAAATGATTTTTTGAGCCTGTGTCAGATTTCACATTTGACCCTACTGTATTTCTTCACAGTAATAACTCGAATGTGCTAAGGTCCTAAGGTTCTTTGGGTGGTCTGACACCCAGTGCTAACTATTCTGTGCTGCTTTATGTCATCTGCAAGTTTAATGATCGTATCCAAATCATTGTTTAAAATGTTCAACACTGCATGTCCAAATACAAATCCCTGGGACCTCTAGCTATGGTGACATTGGAGCTATATTGACCACTTTTTAATCTTATCATTGGAAAAGCTTGGAATCCACCCTTACATATGTATTACTATCTAGTCCACATCTTTCCATCATGTGAACTATAGAATCATATATAATTCATTATCAAACCTGGGGCTAATATCTAGGTAAATTTTATCTATGACATTCTCAGGTTTACCAGCTTGGTATCCCTGTCAAAAGAGATTCATCCTTTTATTTCCTTCCTTCTTGCTTCCCTCCTTCTTTCCTTCTTTTTTTATTCCTTCCTTTCTTCCTTTTATTTCTTTCTTCCTTCCTTCCTTCTTTCCTGCCTTTCTTTCTTCCTTTCCCCCCTCCTTCCTTCCTTCCTTCCTTCCTCTCTCTTTTCTTCTTTTTCTTTTTCCTCCTTTCCTTCCTTCCTCCCTTCCTCTCTTTCCTTCTTTTTTCTTTTTCCTCCTTTCCTTCCATCCTTCCATCCTTCCTTCCTTCTTTCCTTCTTCCCCTCTCTATGTCTCTGTCTTTCTTGTGTGTCTATCTCTTTATCTGTCTCTCTCTCCTTCCAATCCCCTTTTCTTTTAAAGACTAGGATACTCAGTTGGGGGTGGGCATAGCACTCTGATTAGCACAGTTGACCCATTCCACTTCAGATCTGAGCCAATTTGCTTTCCTTGAGGAACCTAGTACCCCACACCCAATGGAGACTGGAGGGACTCTCCATATCAATGTTGAACCTACTGTAAACATCCCCTCACAACTTAAGAGATCCTCAAACCCAAGTGTTCCAGTAATTGGGATTAGTGGTAGGGACAGCCATGCTTGGCCATGACACATTATTGAAAAAACTAAACTGACTCTTCTTAATTTTGTATTCACCATCTCTTTAAAGATCCATTCTATAATTTTCCTAAAAATCAAAGTCAAGTTCATTAGCACAGCTATACTTTTCAGATCTTGTTCTCTGTTCTTTCCTGAAAAATCTGAGCATTTTTCCTTTTCCAGTCCTGCCTTCAATAGTTATTAGAAATATCGTTGGTCATAATAAAGAAGACTATTCTTTGAATCTTATCATATGTATTGTTTTCATCAACCCTCAGATCCTAATATAAGAAACAGGCATTTTTATGAGGTTTAAATTATTAATCCAATCTCTTTTGGGTGACCACAGAAGATATAGCAAAGCCACAGTTGAATTTGGAATCAAAATATGTATATTGAGATCCTGACTCCATCACTTAATCATCATATAACCTGCAACAAGTCATGGCAACCATTTTAAAGTTTAAGTTTCATTATTTCTAAAATGAGATGGCCAGACTAGAAGAATCCTACCATTCCTCCCAGTTCTCAATCTATGATTTTGTGAGCTCAACAAACAATAATATGTAAAATGCTTAACACAGTTCCGGGCATATGGTAAGTATTTAATAAATGCTTATGCCCTTCTGTTCCTTCAAGAACTTTCATCAAAAACAGTCAGTCATATTGTGGAGTTTGATGCAATCAGTACAATGTCTTCTACAAACAGGAGAAGCTAATGGAAAGAGTGATATAGTAGAGTAGTTATTGGGTTGGGAATCAGAGGACCTATATTATATGTGAGATACAGATGATAGAGGAAAAAGAAAGCTGCATCTGGAGAATTCAGAGGTTCAAAAACTTCCTCTGATGATAAAACCTGTGGGATTTGACTAAATAACTTGTCTCTGGACCTGTTTCCTCTTCTATATAATGACTGTCCTGTCACTTGGTCTATGAAAAGAAAGAATTGAACTCTGCTTCATATCTGCATTACCTTAAACAATTCATTTAATCTCTTTGGACCTCTGTTTGCTCTTCTGTATAATGACTGTCTTGGACTAGTTGATTTGGTCTATGAAAAGAAATTGAACTCTCTGCTTCATATCTGTATGATCTTAAACAATTCATTTAATCTCTTTGGACCTCAATTTCCTCATCTGTAAAGTGTGAGGATCAGACAAGGTGGCCTTTAAAATCCCTTCCCCATTTTGATCTATGATCCATTATGACATTATGGTAATTAATCTTTAAAAAGGAGAGGTTGATGAATGATGGAGGGATAGATAAGATTTGATGAGGCAGTAAGAGGTTTGAAGCCAGCCTCCTTTCCTTCTGATCCAATGTATAAGGTACAAAAGAGAAAGGGCACTCTCAAGCCTATTTTCTATTTAGCTTATTACCTAACTAAATATGTTCTATTTTAGGTTCTTCTCTCTCTCCTCTCTCTCTCTCTCTCTCTCTCTCTCTCTCTCTCTCTCTCTCTCTCTCTCTCTCTCTCTCTCTTCAGTCACTCTTTATGGCTTCATTAGCACCTTTTAGGGAAAGGGAAATTGAATGCATATAAATGTACCCAAATGGTAAAGGAGCCACATCCTTTAGGGAAATATTACATTGGGTCCAAATGGAAAGAGGATGAATCATCTGGGGACAGTTGGCTATCCTTAGAGATCAAATTCCTACTCAGTAACCATTATAACCCCAGCATGAAGTGACTGAAGCAGTATTGCAGGTTGACCTCAAGAGTCTGTGTTCCTATCGGGTTAGGGGAAGCAACAAAAAAAAAAGTAACAGATAAAACAAGATTAAAAAGGTGTCTAAAAGCCTAGACATAAGCAGATAATCCAATAAATAAGATCTTAAAAACAGATGAAAGAATGTAAAACCTCAAAGAGAAGTTAAAATAAAAGAAATAAATATCATAATAAGAATTAAAGCAAACCAATGTTATCTGGTAAAAAATATAGAAGGTTGTAGAATCTTCTTGGATTGTGGAATTATAGCCAGAAATCAGAGATTTGTTCATAAGAAAAATAAAAGAAGAAACTTTTAAAAGAAGAAAAATTTTTGAATGAGTTTAGGTCAGAAATATGAACTTTCTACTCACAAATCAGAGCTCACAAAAACATTTTTTTTAAAAAAAGTCAATTATCTGTGTGAAGGGGGAAAAAGAATCCGTACTAAAGAACATCTCTAAATAAATAAATGCTGTGAGTGAAAATAGAGGATTTAAAATACAAAATTCCTAATATAGAGAGAAAATTGGCAGACAAGAAGCAAAAAGCAAAGTTAAAAGAATACATGAATTATATGCAAGCCAAAGCAATTGACCTTGAAGCTGGAATACACAGATAGTTGAAGGATAAATCTCCCACAAGAATGTGACAAATCAAACAAACCTGAATAATATGATTCAAGAACTAATGGAAGAAAACTGTCTCAAACTTCTGCATATAAACCACAAAGCAGCAGACAGGGATTCATGCTATGCCACAAGGAAAGCAAACTAACCAACCCTGCATTTCAAATACCAATATAGACAGCAGATACATTTTTTAAAATGTCAATGGTAAGATTTTGCAAGAAGTTCAGACCAAGATTTTCACATATGAAAAAAGGCAATTCAACAAAGCCAGAATAATTGGACATTCATGAGAAAATCTTCCAAGTCAATCAAACCATGTACTCCATCCAAAGAGTCCCAAATATCATAACCTCACAAAATTAATCCTAATCATCACTTTAAAAAAAGCTAGACATTTCTGAAAACTACCCTGAAGTGAGCAAATCAGCCTACAATTTCTGCTCTAGATCACAGGAAAATGAGAAAAACCAAAACAAGAATTCCTACTTTGCTTCCCAGGATTATTGTGAGCTTAAATGAAATAATGCATGTTAAATGCCATATGCCAGTGCTCTATTACATGCTAACTACTATATAAACGTTGGATCTTATTTGTGTTTTACGTAAGGATTATGCATGTGTGCATTTTTGCCAGTACATGTATAGACATATAAATAAAACAGGCAGTTTTGTGATTGAATTGAGTAAAACTTGACAAAATAGTGACAAATTAGAAGATGAACAGGGATTCTCACTATATGGATATATTCTCTTTTCTCATAATAGGAAAGGAGTCTTACTATGTAATGTTGTACATTAGAGTTGTCAGTGATCAGTCATGATCAGTAATTTATTTAGTCAAGTATTTACTAAGTGCTTAGTATATTCACTAGTCACTGAGTATGTATCTTCTCTCCCAACTAGACAGTTCCTTCTTTACACTTTTTTATTTGTCAGCACTAAGGACAAAGCTCTGCATGCATTAAGTGGTTGAACAAGGAATGCAAATCACAGCATGAACAGATAGAAATGATACAAGAATATTGTGTTTTCCTTAATTCTAGAATTGAAATCTCAGAGGTAGAAGGGCTCTGAGAGGCTCTTTGGTCTACTCTATGTCTGAACAACAATTTTCCCTACAATACTTCCAACACGGGGGTACCAAGCCCTGCTTGGGTGACAAGTAAGAGCCAATGCTATTAGAGCATATTTTTCTCTTCCCAAATCAACAGGCATCTCCCTCTCAAGAGAACTCCCCACCAATTTGTTTTTAAAAAAGCCAACTTCTCCATCCCTCCAAGCTTATTTTCTTCCAATAGGTTTTCTTTTGCTTGGCTGAAGGTCCCCTGAATTCACCTTCCTTTGAAAGCCAGCTTCTGGTTAAGAGTCGTTCTTTAGCACCCCAAAATCAAGAGGTTTTAAACCTCTTCAAATATAGCAAGCTGCTACAATACTAGTCATCTTTCCCCAAACCAATCTGTGCCTTTGGATATGAAACTACTTGTTACTAGGAGGGAAAAGGAAATTGGCAGAGACTGTAATATCACATGCTAAGGTTTCTAGTGAGGGACTCCCTGAATAGGACAAAATGAGTTTGGCCCAAATTTACAAAAGAAACCTACCATCTGTTGCTTTTAGCTTTGTAATGTCAGGTACTTGTGGTGAGCCTCGGCCTCAGCTCTTACTCTTTTATTTCAATGAGGGCATTTAAAAAGACAAACCATGTCCCATGCCCCATATGTGCCTTGCTTGCCTAAGCACAATGTTTCTATCAACCCTTGCATTTTCTTCTTCTTAAAGGAGATGCTACAACAATATCTAAAATGTGTTTAGTTTAACTATCAAAATTTCAGTAAAAGCCTTCATAGAATTCCTTTTCATCTAACTTCCCCTGAAACCTGAATGAGGCTGTGGTTTTTTCTTTAAAAAAAAAAAGATGGAACATGTTACTAATGGAAACAGCACTCTTATAGGCTCAGTTCTAGAAGGAACAGAGGAATACAGGTCACATAGGCTTCAGTATGGCCAGTTGGGATTTATTTGATATTCTGTCATTAATCTTCCATTCACTGATCTTCCTGTGATGCCCTGTAATAAATAAATCTCTGGTTTCTTTGGAGAATTATTCATAAAAGGCCTAGAATTGTGCATTTAAAATAGTGTGAGTATTGCCTTTATCTCCCATGGGAAAGTTATAGTTAGAAGAATGATATTAAAACATTGATATCTTCTGAAACTACATGAAGCCACATCTCTTGTTAATGGATATGGCCTAGACAAAGGTCTGAAAAGTAATGATCAGATAGGTTAAAAATGATCAAATAGGTAAAAGGAGAACCAGATTATTGTCCCAAAAGCCTACAGAGAACAAAGTGTAAAAGAGAGCATGACTGGCAATATCAGAGGAAGAAGAAAGGTAAAGAAGGAGAACAGTACCAAATAGCATAAAATAAGTGTTTAAGCCTTTTTTCATTATTTCATTGATTAACAGAATACTTTTCTCTACATCATTCTTTCAATTCACTCCTACCATGGTAAGCATTCTGATTTTAAGGATGAGTGAATTCTTCTACAGAATAATCAATATATGAACTATTGAGACATAATAGAGAAGAACTGGTTCAGTCTCCTGCATTGATCACCAGCAGCACATCCAATGAAGCTTGATTACTACAGTGATTAAGAGCTATAGAGGACCAACGAAGCTAATGGGCATGTTTAACCTGAAGAAGAGAAGTCACAAGGGAACATGATGGCTGTCATCAAATAACTAAAGGACTATTAAATGAGCAAAGGATGTTACTTATTCTGCTGGACTCTGGAAGACAGAATTAGTGAGGAGTCCAAAGACATGTGAAAAAAATGCCTTAGGATTTCAGCAAAGTAGAAATGATTATTTGATAAAGCAATGAATTCCCCATTTATTGGATGTCTTTTCAGTGATCAGTTAGTCAATAAACATTTATTAAGCACCTGCTATATGTCAGGTACTGTACTAAATTCTAGGGATACAAAGATAATCCCTGTTCTCAAAGAGATCACCATCTAATGGGGAAAACAAGTAAAAAAAGAGCACAAACAAGTTATATACAAGATAAAAAGGAAACTATTAACCGAGAGAAGGTGCTAGAATTAAGAAAAGTTGGGAAAGACTTCCAATAGAAAATGGGACTTTACTTGAGACTTAAAGGATTCCAAAGAAGTCAGTTGGTAGAGATAAGAAGTAAAATCATTTTAGGCAAGGGGAGAAAGCAGGAGAAGATGCCCAGAGCTGAGAGTTGGAGTGTCTTTTTCATGGAACAACAAAGGGGACAGAGCCACTGTCTCAGAAGAATAAATGGTGGAGAGTAAGGTGTAAGATGAATAGAATGATGTAGAGAGGCTAGATCATTACATGTATTGAATACCAAATGAACATTTTTTTATTTGATCCTAGAGCCAATAGAGAAACACTGGAGTTTCTTGGTGGGGGTATATGTGATATGATAGGATCTGTGTTTTAGGAAGATCACTTTGGTGACTGAATAAAGGATGGATTAGAAGAGGAAAGACTTGAGGCAAGTAGGCTCACCAGCAAATTATTATAATAGTTCAAGTATAAGATAATGATGACTCATACCAGAGTGGTACAGTGTGAAGGGAGAGAAGAAGGCATATTCAAAGTATGTTGCAAAGATGAAATAAAACAGATTGGATGGGGATAGGGTGAGAATCTAGGAGGACTCCTAGGATTCATGTCAGAGGGATTTTGGAGGATGGCATTATCCTCTACAGTAATAGGGAAAGTAGTAGGGGAGGAGAGTTTAGGAAGAAAGGTAATGAGTTTTCTTTTGGATGTGTTGAGTTTAAGATGCCTACTGGACAGTTGGTTTGAGATCACTGAAAGGCAGTTGGAGATGTGACATTGGAGATTAGCAAAAAGGTTATAGATTTGCCTAAATATAGATTTGCCTAGCACTCTTGAAATCCCCTCCAACTCTGAGATTCAGTCATCAAATTCTGCTGATTTTTTCCTTTACTTAATATATCCAAAAGAGAACAATTATGAAGGGGCGAGGCTTAGCAACCATGGAAGATGAGAATCCAATGAAGCAACTTTCATTATCCAAGAGTTTTTATAGGGATTTTGCTTGCTTAGAGTCAAAGTTTCTGTAGTTTAGGACCAATAAAGGGATTACAAGGGAAGCTGGGCGTTTTAATTTAGTCAAGACCTGGGTTCATCCTAGAATAATCAGAATATTTTCCCACCAGAGTTTCCAAGAGCTCTGGATGCCAGATGAAGTGAGGGTCCAAGACAGTTCTTCTTTCCTAGATCAAAGTGAGAGAAAATTTACAATTTGCCCTCACCATTTCATCCTATTGGATAATTTCTCTAAGGAATAAATTACTACCCTTTCACTGGGCCAACTCTTATCCTCTGAACATACAAAAGTACCTAAGAAGGACCAACAGCTAGAAAGAGAACAACACAGGAAGACTAGCAATATTTGAAATCAAGCCTGTAACTGCACAGTAGACTTTCATATAATAAGACCTCAATGCAGAAGCTATCACAATTAAGAAATCAAAGAAAAAGTTTTTTAACCAGGAGCCAGTATGAAAAAGGTCTCAAAATCCCATTAAAGACTTATATAGAGTCCATTGGATGTACTTTTTTCCACCTGAAAAACTCTTAATTCCTAACTCTCCAAACTTATTTAAAATTTTCAAATGCACATCAACCTGAAAGGGAAATTGAGCATAACAGTATATGGACAAGATGGTTAACCATAGATTGAGGAAGCCTTTTTTTGATTTCCTCAGTTTTTAATATCCTTCCCTGAGAAAACGCTTTTTTTTTCTACTTTGCATATATTTTGTATCTAACCATATACAAAAGTCTTTGTCACCCCACTAGAATGTAAGCTCAACAAGAACAAGGATTGTACTGCTTCTGCCTTTGTGTGACCAGCACCACACATAGTAACTGATACTGAGCAGATTTTTTAATACTTTATGAATGAATGAACTTGGGAATACTCTGCACCTTTTGAGATGCTACTTAAGCCCATATTGTAAATTCTTGGTGGGCAGGGAGAGTATGACCCATTTCTTCTGAATTCTCCTATAAATCACAGGAACCTAGATTTAGAGCAGGAAGAAACCTTAGAAACCACAGAATCCACTTTGGGATTACACGTACACTTTGGGAATGAGTAATCAGGCAGAGAGAAGAAATGATTTGCCTAGTAGTTAAGTATCTGAGATGGAACCCTCCAACCAGTCTAGTGAGCTGGAAGTCTTAGGGTCAGGTCAGTGACTAAGCAAAGTGAGCCCCTTATTTTAGGGCATCCCCAATGCCTGGGATCTCCCTCCTCACTCTGTTCTTGTTCCCACCCCAATTAAACCAGCTTCTAAATACCTAGAAAGCCTGTTAATTTTATGCCATTTTGTTGTCCCTGGAAGGACTCCACAAGGGTTTCTTCCATGCTTCAAATCCCAGGCAACTGATGAACAAACTCCAATAACAGAATCCCTTAAAATAGTGTTAAAGAGACAAGACTGAAGCAAGCATGAAAGATAATTTTCTCTTTAAATTTATGTGGGTTTACAAAACATTCAGAAGATTGCTTGACAAGTAATGCTTTATTTATTTTGTAGTACATCAGCTTTGGTTAAAAATATTTTGAAGTAAGAACCCTGTCATTTGGTCAGCATTTGTCCCCAATTCCTGACTTATGTTTCCTTCTGCCCTTCATTGCTTTTCCTATTCTTAGGTTTTTGAATATTCAAATTCCCCTAGATGGGTCAATAAAAAAGGGACTGGCTCATGATTGCTGGCAGCCACCCCATGAGGATGGAATCCCTCCCAGCACTTGCTCAGTGCTTAACTCTCCAGGCTGCTAGGAGGCAGCTACTAGCACTATCATTTGTGGTCTGCCCACTGGAATTCTGGACACTCACATCAAAGAGGTCCATAAGCAGCAATCAGGAATGTCAGAGATGGAAAGGACCTCAAAGATCAAAACTCACTTTCTAGAAGAGGAAACTGAAACCCAGAGAAACTAGGTGGTCTACTTACATTCAAGCAGACAACATGGGGGAATCTGAGCTTAGAGCAAAAGTGCCCAACTCTCAACTCAATGTTCTTTTGACCATACCATAGTGGACTTACTCATTCATTGAGATCAAATTAGTAAAAGCTTATTCTATGTCCTGAAAAACAAGTCAGCTCAGATCTTTACTGAGGCTGGATCCAAGCAGTTTCTTGTATTCCAAAAGACCAAGTTGATTTTTTCCCACATTAGTCTCCCACTAGAGGTGATTCAGATCAATGGGGGTGATACTCACTTGCTCAGCTCTGGTCTGGAAAGAGCTAAAATATTGCATCTGATTCTGGACATCTTATACATCTATTCAGAATAAATAAGAGGTAACAACTTAGCAGGGAATGGGTAGCACTGGCAGTATTTTTCTATTTTATATCTAACTGCTTTTATTTGCATTTATTCTTCTTATACTTACAAATGCATTTGCTGTATCTTATTTGTAGACTACCATGTCCTTTTGAGCAGATATTGCTTTGTTTTTTGTACTTGTAACCTAAGAATCTAGTACTTTCACAGTATTTAATAAAGGTAAGTATAAACTGATCTGTTTGATTGATCTATCTTAACAACTATTTTATGTGGAAGGTCAAAAATGCCAATTTCCAGATAGATGATAGAGAGGGGAGTGCATGGATGGATAGATTATTGGATGACAAATAGCTAATTTATTGAGTGCTTGCTATATTGCCAAGGCCCCCATCATAGATCATTTTTTCCCAAACACAGCATTCTATAATAGGTGCATCAGAGATGTACAAAATCGCTCAGGTTGGCTAGAGAGAGAAACAGGATCCCAGCTATAATTTTCTAAATGTAAGTTTGTTTGTTTGTTTCCTTTAGTTAAGTTTAGATTCAGGCAATAGATTCAGTAGAATGTGTTCCAGGTGATATTTTGTTCAGAAAGTTGTTTTGTTTTGACTTGTGTGGCCATTTTGGTGTGGAATCTTTGCCATATTCCAGGACCATAATACTCTGGATGTCTACATTTAGCTCATGGGAGATGATGGATGGCTCCAAACTTTAAAATAATAATATCTGGGGGAGGGAGAAGAAAAGAAAAAGAGATTGGAAAAATATGGATCCACCATATTATCAGCACAAATATCCCCTTCATGGTTTAGATGTCAGTCCCTTGATGACTTCTTTATACATGTATACATCTTATACCTGTCTTCCAGACAACTCCCACAGGAGTTTATCTAAATGAGCTAGATTCCTTCCTCTACTTCAGAAGTTTTTCACCGTGCTTGTGTATTGGACTCCTTGGGTAGCAATATGATAAAGCCTAGAAGCCCCTGATTAAAAAAATGTATTTGATGTATTTAAATGCTTTTAAATACATAAAAATATAACATATGGGATTACAAAGGAAATCATATTAAAATGTAGTTAAAATTCCTTTTTTTTAATTCATGGCCCTTAGTACAGAACCCCTTTGATCTTATCCTGGGAATCTCCTCCCTTGGACACCCATGATGTATTTTTCACTTTTCATTGGTTGTTAGCCTGCCTTCTTTTCCAGTAATATACATCTTTGGTGTTATTTTCTACATTTCATGCCCACAAGTTATCACTTGCTAGAAACTGCAACCTATTTATACCCACTTTAATTTCTCCATTGTCCTATGGATAGTCTGTAATTGTGGAATTTAGTGACTCACAATCAGATAGCAGAGGGTTCCCCTCCTCACCATGAAAGAATCTGGGGGTTATTGAAAGGGCTTGACCAGGTCTTAATGCAATCTAGCCATTTCTATTTCTTTGATTTTATTCCAGGCCCATCTGCATTATTTCTTGAAGATGTATATATTAATGGATTAATTCCATAAATTGTCTGTGTAATTGCATGTCATCCCAGGTACAGTAATCATTCTTAATCCACATGGTTTTTTCCTCACTCCCTTATGATTGTTAGACTAATCTCTTCTGAGGAGTGATGAATAGCATTTAAGAAGTTCTGGGATCTTCCCAAGGCTTTTTGCAAGCATATCATGTGGGAAGAAAAAAGCTTCTGCAGAACTAGCCCCTTCATAGGGGATTTTTCTTCCACTTAGTCTTTGTGCTGGCAGACCTCCATAATTGTGGCAAACACCACTGGTGAGGACATATCCCTCAGCTTTCCAACTTGATTGATATCAGCAGATAGTTGAGCAAAGTTGTCTCTGTTGTTACACCTGTCACAGAATCTTATTACAATTGATTGAAACTTAAATCAAATATGCACAGGAGATGCTTGAAGGAATGTTGAAGAAGTGTCTTTCAGGGGGCATGTTACCATAACAAATCAAATTTGTTTATGTTGTAAACAAACAATAAACACAGTGGGATCTTGTACACTCTCTACCTTTCAGTCAATTGGATAGAAAAATAGGATTTCCTATAGATCATTGACTAAAAGCCTCTTGTTCCTTTCTCATAGTTTTACTAAGGACATTTTCACTCAATACATGCATAATTAGTAGAGATGAAAGAGAGGGTTCATCAATTGCTGATCACTGATGTTCTCTAAATCATCTTTTTTTTAAAAGTGCCCTGTGATTTTTTTCCAATCATTTGTTTATCTATTTCTTTTTATCTATCCTGAGAACTGATCACTCATATCAAATCGACAAGTTAATGAGCATTTTTTAAAGTGTACCCTATATATATCAGGCACTGTGATAGAGATACCAAAAAAAGTTAAAAAGTAATCTTGGCCCTCACATACAAAATCTATATGGGATAAATGGAAAATTGTATCAAAAGAAAGGCAGCAACATGGATGGTGACCAGAGAGAGGCTTCTTGCAGAAAATGAAAGGAAGCCAGGAGATAGAGATGAGGAAGGGTAACATTATCAAAATGAGGGACAGCTAGTGAAAAAGTAAGTTTGGTTTTGTGTCTTTCTTTATATCCCCAGGACTTAACACAGTATCTGGCACATAGTAAGTGCTCAAAAAGTCTTACTGAGTGACTAAGGAGAGAGAGAATATCTTCCTGGGGATCAAAAAGAAGGCCAGTGTTATTCTATTACAGACCCATGGAGGGGTAAAATATAAGAAGATTGAGAATGTAGGAAGAGCCCAGGTTATGAAGGAAGGGAAAAGAAGAAAAAAGGTTGGGTTCATTTAAAATTGGTGGTGTTACATGGATAATGATCCATTCAGGTAAATGGAGAGGAAATGAGTGGAGAAGGGCCATATATTGAATAGAGTTTAAAGACTGCTTTATTTGAGGAGAGGTATAATTATAAACATCCACATTTATTGGTTGCATAAGAATGAATGATTTTGTCCTAAAAAGGAGAAACTCAGATTTTGTCTTTACCAGGCTAAAACAACCAACTGATTCAATTTGTTCTTTGAAATGGCAAAAAATGATAGCAATTTTAGTTGTTTTACAAAACTGATCGGTTGAATCACAGAAAGTGATTAAGCTAAGAGGCTCATGTTGCTCTCCAAATATTAGGAATTGTATATGCATATGCAATATCCCAGAATTGGAAGAATCAAAGTAGCTAGAAACCAGGTTATTTTTTTTAGAAGCTTCCATATTTATCTCCAAATGTTTGGGACCACAAGACTCATTAAATCATTGTGGTGATACAGTGAAGGAGGTATTGAAAGACAAATGAGGCTACAAATCCATGGATAGAACAGCAGATTTGCAGAAAAATTGAGATTTTGCAAGAGAAGATGTTTAAGTAAGATTTCCTTCTAAAAAGAAAAATGATGCAATTTTATAGTAGTTCTTACCTATGGGTATATATTTTTATGCTTTTTAAAGTTATATTCTTTGGATCTGAAATTGAGTTGTGGGAATTTAACTTTGGAGATGGAAGGAATTTTTAAAGAAATGAATGAGAGGAATTCATAAGGTAGTATGTGACGATAGGTACAAAAGCCTCATGAGTTCTACCAGCAGGAGTCAGAAGAGTTCAACATGACCAAGAAAATTGGTCTTTTATGTCCTTTTTCTCCTACCCTTCTAAATAAATGTAGATGAGCAACTGCCATGGAGATCAGTATTGTTTTACAATTTCATCTAGATCTGTCTGAAGGTAGTATTCTGCACACAGCAGGTGCTTTGGAAACATCTGTAAATAAATGAATCGCTCAAAACATTGTTGAAGAGACTGCTAGAGAAATTACATCAGAGACAGTGAAAATAGCTGGGCATATTTGAGGCAGCCACTTAAATGCATAATTCCATATGCTCAAGAGCAAACCCTATAAAGAATTCAGAAGATGCTGCCAGCCAGGGATACTATATGGATCATGTTGAATAAATATGCATTTGGAACAAGGAAGCCCTGGATTCTAGTACTGCCTCAGACACTTTACTAGCTCTATGAACATTGATGAGTCGCTCAATGTCTCTCTGTTTCAGTTTTCTCATCTATAAAATTAATCTAATAACAGCCTCGAACTCATGATGGTTCTTAGAAAGGTCAAGTGAGATCATGTAGACTATGCTTCTGCATTAGAATTGCAAAGAATTGAAAACGGAGTGAATGGCCATCAATTGGAGAATGGTTGAGTAAGCTATGGTTTACGATTGTCATGTAATACTACTGTAAAAAAAAAAAGAAATAATGAAGAGTATGGCTAATATGGAAATACATTTTGCATGATTTAATATGTATAATGAGTATTGAGATGGGGAATGGAAAGAGAGAGAAAGGGAGAGGTGGCTATTTTACAAGTCTTAACACAATGAAATGGAAGATCTGGATTATGATTTGAGTATGCAGGAGTGATCTCAGAGAAATACCTGATCTGCTGTGATTATGGCAGGGGAGAGAGAGAATGCACTGAGTTTTTAGTGAAGGACATAAGCTTTAAAAAAAAAAAAACTAAGATGATACAGTAATTCCTGATTGATCCCCATGTGTATCTTTAGCTGGGATTGGGTCAAAGAGAATTGGCTACTGAGCACAGTATTTTGGAACACAGACATCTGTGATGGAACCCCCCACTAGATTATAGAAGCTTCAGAAAGATCCTCCCTCTCACCCTGAGTTTGTCAATTGAAACTGACCACTTTTCTTAGACTTTCTGCAATGAAGAAAAGGGATTTACTCTCTAGGACAGCTATCTTTGCTAAGCCAGAGTCTGGAAATGGGCGGGGGGCTGTAGTCTAGCATCTGTGTGATGTACCCAATAAAAATACTACAGAGTGAGGAACAGGGCCAGGTATCCCAGAGTTATGACTTGCCTGGAAGGGAAACGGACCTAAGAAAATTAAAGATGTCAAGAAGAGAAAAGACATCAAAATCCTGCAGTCTTAGAAATGTGACTTATGTTGGCCATATATTTCCCTTTGCCGAGGGTACTGTATATATGTGGATCCTCTTCTTACTGATGCTATGTATTTGTGCAGGAGAATGCATCTCAGGCTTCCTGGGTTATTTTGTGACTATTGTCCACAGATAAAATGCCCTTTTAGCATTTTCCTTTTCCTTAAGCCAATGGTATCCTCTAGCTGATGAGAGTGGAGGTAATTTGTGAGTTATAGCTTTCAATGTATAGATTATAGAATTTGATGAAATTGGGGTAGATAGATGTCTACCCAGAGGATTCATCCTAGAAGTGAAAGTGTCTAACCCCAGAGGAGGTACCTCCCCCTTCCCATCTGCCAAATCTATGGCTGTGGCTACCCAAAATGAATTTTCTTAAGTGCTCAGAAGCTCATCTTAGTAATTAACCTGAGTTTTATGTCTAAAAGGCTGTAAGACTGTGCATACTCTTTGATCCAACCATATTACTACAAAGTCTGTATCCCAAAAAGCTCAAAGAAAAAGTAAAAGATGCAAATTACAATACGATTTATAGCTGCTCTTTTTGTGGTGGCAAAGAATTGAAAACCGTCAATTTGGAGAATGGCTGAATAAGCTATGGTTTATTATTGTCATGTAATACTACTGTAAAAAAAGAAATAATGAAGAGTATGGATAATGTGGAAATATGTTTTGCATGATTTAATATGTATAATGATTATTGAGGTAGGGAATGGAAAGAGAGAGGAAGGAAGAGAATATGAAATTGAAAAATAAAAATTAAAGTTTTAAAGTTTTTTTTAAAAGGAAATTAACCTGGTTTCCAGACAGGAACAATGCCTGAAATTCTGAAACATTTTACAGTCTTCTGCAGAGCTGAAGATTGAATAATAGTCAAAATTTATATAGCATTTTAAAGTTTTTGAAGCATTTTACATATTATTAGCTCAGGTGAACATTTGAAATGGAGACTTAATTGAACCACCATGAACCAAGTATGCTGAAATTATTTTGCCCAGTCGATCAAAAAAAAAAAAAAAAACAAACACTTTTTTCCCCCTGTACAATCTGTCAGACTGACCTGGAAAAAGCAAACTGCAGTTTATTTTCTGTCTGTATCATCCATGCAAAAATATCAGGCAATGAGGTGATTTAAACCTCATTAGATAGGATTTATTTCTGTGTCTGATGTTTTAAATTTTAATCTTTTAAATCTGTGTAACAAAGCAGGGCAGTGCCATTACTTCTGAGATTGGAACAATTCACATGTTCCAGGATCCATGATGCTCAACATTTTTCTGAGCTCACAAGTAATTATGATTCTTATCCAGTCGGGGGGGGTGATGTTGGAAACCATACTCTCCACTTAAGTTAGAAAAGAAATTTGCAGATCAACTTTAGAAGCAGGAAAGGGGAGCAGGTGATATGAATATCCAGTCGAGAGGACGCTAGCTCATGCCCAGTTTGTGGATACCTGGGAATGGGCTGGCATCTTATTGACTGGACATTAACGTTATGAGTTAATTGGAAAATTAGCATGGAGGCAGTTGTAAATGATATACATAGCAGGAAGAATAGTTCTCACTTGTTAAAAAAAATAAGAAAAATAATCATGGACGAAGGACCTCCAGTTGAATTCATAAGAGCCATGGTTTCTTCCCCTTTGGTCCAAGAATCCTGGTCTTTGTGTCTTTGTTCTTCCTTGACCTGCCAATTAAAAATTTTGAGACTCCCCAACGTGGATCAAGTGGAACAATGGAGGAGGCTGGAGCAGAGTTATCCTTACTATGTGATGATGAGGTAGGATCAATTTGGAAAAGAATCGAAGGCTCAAAAGACATATTTTCTCTTGATCACCAGCACTGTTTGGTTTTTGATTTGATAACTCCAAGTTGGATCAATCCAGGTGCAAAGTTGGGGCCTCTTCCTATGTAGAGCAAAGAACAAAGCATTCTTGGATTTCACAAAGGTCCTCACTCCAGCCCCAAAACTCAATTCACCAAGGGATTTATAAGCATATCACCAGTGACCATAAAACAAAACCAGGGGACCTCCCATGGTCTGAGAGTCCAAATGCCTACGCCACCAAGGCATCCCTTATTTCTCGATGCAGTGCTTCCACAGACTCAGGGATTGTGGTCACATTCTTTAATATCTCCCAATTGTCATCAGCCATGCTTTTTCAATCATCAGTTCCAAACATAGGAAGCATTGAGTTCAAGTCCTAGGCCAGGAACCAAGAGCTAAGATGCCTATCAAAGAATATGTCATAAATGGATGCCTTGGGTCGTCAACTTGGCATGGCAATAATGTTATGATATCATGGAGGAGATTTTGTCTTCATTGATAATGAAAATTTACAGTGTTCCCAAGTTTTCAATCCATAGCCGCCCAATAGTTTAGAGACAGTGTAGTGTGGCAAATAGATCACTGGAGTTGGAATTGGCAAAAACTGGGCTCAGATCCAGCCTTATATATTTATTAACTATATTTAATAACTTGGGGCAAGTTATTAATCTCTCTGGGCCTCAGTTTCCCTATCTGTAACACAAGGATGTTAAACTGGATGGCCTTGAGATCCCTACCAGCTCTAAAGTTTGTATGACCTTTAAGCTATAAAAATCTTGGAAACTCAAACCCTCACTGACTGAAAGCATATGACTTGCATAGGAGGAAAAGTTCCCAACGAAAGAACTATGTCTTATGTATAGTTTCCAGGAGAAAATGAAAGATCCTATGTAGTAGATAAATCTAGAAAGATAATGAATATCTCAAAACATCCAGTGGCAGTGTTCCCCTGGATGCCTCTAGCCCTAAGACCTCTCCATACTGCTTAACTCTGAGCTCCATGAGTGAAAGCAAGGACTTTGTCTATGTAAACTTTATATCCTCCGGAACACTGGCTTGGACTCTATACACAAAGAGGTTGAAAGTAAATGAATAAATGGATTGAAATAGTTGAGGGGGGGGAGATGGATTGATTAATTACTTTGTTGATAAATGGATGGATGCAAAAAGGAACCAATATAAGAATGGCTTGCTGAACCTTGGTATGACACAGATTTTATATTGCCCTGCCTGCCCTGTCTCACCCTCAAAGGAGTTTTGCAAACACCATTTTCTAATGCTCAAAATTAAGTGATTTGCATATTTTCTGCTCCCTTTCAATGCCTAATAATCAAATCTTGTTCCCTCAACAAAATTTGAAAGGTTTCCTTATGGAATCCCATAGACCACTCATGAGACTATAATAGGAGCATTCCTATCCACACCAAGCCCACTAATCTCCTGAATTATTGGAAAAGATGTTTTAGTATTTCTCCATCCATCATGACTGATCATGATCAATCAATCATCCAGCATTTATTTATGAGGATGTGAAAGTATTGGGATTATAAAGAGTGAAACAATCTAATGGAAAAGATAAATACTATGTATTAAATAGGTCTATATAAGATATCTATTTATCTTTTAGTGTTTAATAGCATTTAATTTATTAAATGTTCCCTGCTTTTCTAATGAAATATCCTCAACATAGGCCAGGCTTTCTCTGAATCTGGAGAGAAGTCTACTCCAATTAGAAATGATTCATATGAGATCAACCATTGTGATTTTTCCCTTGATTAGCTTGGCCATTTTGTCACCTAATCAAATGGAAGAAGGATTGCTTTCTCTCTTCCCAAAATCTAAGCTGCTAATGAATTAAGGTGGTGTGAGTCCTACTGTGTGTTCCCAGTCACCTGATTCATATTTTCCTCAATATTTCCTCAACTTCTCTCTCCTTCATCACCTCTTCAACAGTTAATCAATTGCCAAACTATGTAATTTCTTCCTCTACAGCAAGTCTTATATATGTCCTTCTCTCTACTAACCCAGTCATAACCTGAATAGATGACTTTCTCACTATCTTCTGGACTACTGAAACAGTCTTCTAATTGGCTTTACTATTCCCATCTACTTTTCCAAGGAAGTTTCCAAAAAGTCATATACACCCCCCATCCAATTAACTCTGGTGGTTCCTTATTACCACTAGTATCAAATAGAAAACAAATATAGAAATTAAATTCTATTTGGCAGTAAAAGCTCTTCACAACCCAGCTTCTTCCTAACTTTCCAGTCTTTTAATACTACAATCCCTTCCATATATTCTGCAACCATCTCAGCCTTCTTGGTGATATACGACACATAATATTATCTCCCATCTCTCTGCCTTTGTGTTGGCTGCATGCCATACCTGGAATGCTGTCCCTCCCCTTTTCTCTGCTTTTAAAACAGCTCGAATCCCACTTTCTGTAGTAATTCTTTGGAAGTCTCCTATGAGATTACCTCATATTCGTACATCTTACAAGTATCTAGTTATTTACATGATATTCCCACTTTCATTAGACTGTGAGCTCTTTGAGGACAAGGACTTTTTTTTGCATTTTTTTGTATCACCAGAGCTGGCACATAGGAAATATTGAATCAATGTTTCTTAGTTGATTTGGTTGGTGGATTCATCTACTAGTGATGAAAAGAAAGGACAAGAGTTAAGCACATTTCATTCTGGAAGGCTAAATCAATAAAGAGCCAAGTCAGCCATTTAGTCAGTGATACCTGGATAAAATCACAATTCCAATAAGATTGCTTAACTTTATTCCTGGGATATTACATCTCCCCCCTGCTTACTGATGCCTTATTCAGCCAAGCTTGCCTCTAACTTTTCAGGAAAATTTCTATGGAAAGATAGTTCCTTTTGGAATCCTTATGGTCTCATTTCAGATTCATAGGCATGTCCTGGAATGCTCTATGCACCCCATCTCTGATTGAACTCACCAGGGCACCCTGAATATTGGTGATACAGCTTTTCTTGGACTTTTCCATTAGAAAAGCTTATATTTGCCAATTACAGCCAAATCCTAGCTTTCATGCTCCAGTATTCAAAAAGTTATCTACTGAAAATCTCTGTAGATTTCCATCAGAAATGGGAGAGGCGGCCAAAATGAAGCCCTTCAAAATTCAGCATCTACTGAAGTTGGAGATGGGGATATTTAACCTGGAGAAGAGAAGACTTGGAAGTATATGAAAGTGGCCTGAAATTCTCTGAAAAATTAAGATTAGATTTGTTCTGCTAATCAGAGTCCCAGAACATGGGGTTGAATCTTAACTTTACTACCATCTACCTGAGTAATCACAGACATGTCTTTTGTTTTCTCTCAGCCTCACTTTCTATGAATCAGAAATCCAGAGTTGAAAGAGGACCAAAGCACTGAAATCATTTGCTCAGGCTCAGACAGGTTAATGAGTGAAGGTAGAATCTTAACTCATGTCCTGTGAATTTATCTGTTTAAAAAAAATAAAATAAAGGTGATTGATTAGATGATCTCTGAGGGCTCTTCAAACTCAGAAATCCAATGACCCTATGAATTAGACACAAATAGTGGAAATTACAGGCAATTAAGTTCAGTTTAATATAAGGGAAAATATCCAAATAAGAACTGTCCCCCAAATGGAATGTTATTTCTCAGGAAGTATAATGTTTACTGTCATTGGAGGCCGTTAGGTATAAAACGGTCAAGGAATTCATAAAGCAAATGAAGATTCAGGAAAGAACTGAACTGGCTAAGGACCTTTCATCCAATTCAATTTAACAAGCACTTATTAATTGCCTTTTTGTGTAAGGCCATATGTTTTGGTACATATATAAAACTTAAATGATTGTTTAGAAACTAATGCTAAAAAAAAGTAAAGTGTGAATGAAGTCTGTTACCCTTTCTCTCCGATTATAACAAGAGATAGAAATACAGGAAAAATAATACCTCACATTATATAGTGCTTTGTTTCTATGTAAGTAATCCAAGGATTATATACCCCATTTTATAGAAGAGAAATTGAGGCTCTGAGAGAAGTTACATGCCCAGAGTCAAAAAGTAAATAGGAATCAAATTGAAGTCTGATAACTCCAAGTTCAGTGATCTAACCCCAACACACCATTCCTATGTCAAGAAAGCAGAAGAAAAAAAAACTTTCAAGGCCTTCCCAGTCAAACTAACTGGAATGATATAATCTCTACGATAAACAGGTCCTGTGTTAGCCATTGTATGCTGAAGGAGGTTGGAAATTAGGAAATACCAGTAAAGTATCCCTTACCAGGTAATTGGTGTGGCATAGAACCCAAAGAGATCAGCCAAGTGCCTTGACTTGGTTAATTACTGATGCCATGGTGTAATTGCATGGTTTGTGTTTTGAATATCAACATTCATACAAAGCTGACATAATCTGGTATGGTAGTTTAACTGTGTTGCCACAAATGTAGAGGGATATAGCCAAATGTCCATTTATCATTTATCATTATTCAGGGGGCCAAGTTTTTTTCTCTTTTCAGAAATGGAGTGGAAAGGAGTCAGTGACAGTGACTAACAAAATCACCATGGATTCTGGGCAAAGCTCAATGGTATACCAACATCTGTTCAACCATGTGGTTATGATTTACTCCTTTGAACCAGTAGTTTTTAATATGGCATCAAGGGATTCCCAAGGATTAGATTTCAAGGGGTCTATGAACTTGGATAGGGTTAGATAAATGATGCTGTAGATAGAGCACTGAATTTGAAGCCAGGAATCTTTCTAAGATGATTCCAATGGAAGCAATTCAGTTTCCTAGCATGGCCACAGAATAGGTATAGAACAATGAAGTTAGCACAACAGCTATGTAGACCTTCAGTTTGGTGTGGAGCCTAATATTTCTTCTCCTCCATACTTTTTTTCATAATATCCCAAATGATGAATAAGTTCTGACACTATGGGGGTCAGCTTCATCTATGTGTATATCCCTGGAAAGTATGCTGCCAAGATAAATAAATGTATCATAACATTCAAGTCTAAATGGTGTAGTGCTGACTGGTGGAGAACTTCTGTTTTCTTTTATGTTAACTGTCAGGCCAAAATTAGTACAAGTGACAGAGAATCGATTCATACTGTTGCATCTCAGCCTCAGAGGCTGCATGGAGTACACAATCACTCGCAAACAAAGAGTCATAAAGCAGTTCTTCTTTCCTTTTGGTTCTGGCTTATATTTTTTTGCAAGTTAAGTTTACCGTAGTGTGGTACTTGACTTTGATGACATTTTCAGACTCACTGAAGGCTCCTGACAACACTGCAGAAAATACTATGCTAAAAATCATAGCAACAAGTATACAACTCTGTTTCATTCTACTAGTGACTAAAAAAGCATGAGCATCATCCTTTATCCAGAACCTTTGCAAGTGTGCCATCATGAAACTGCTATATAATACTGATGATGGACGACCAAATTTCACCATGATATTCCATAAGTCCTTGTCACTGAAATATAGAAGACCTTGGTTACTTTGGTCAGACTGACAAAAATAAATTCATATTTCTGTTCTACTTCTGGCATTTTTCCAGCAGCAAACACAACGTTGGCCATTCCTTAGTCCTTTCTGAAGCCACATTGACTGTTGGGTAGATGAGCACATTCCAGGTAAAGCTTATCAGATTCAGCTGAAGTATGAGTTCAGTTCTGGATGTCACTGTCTAAGAATATACTGACAAGTTGCAATGTCCAAAGGACCCTTAGTAGATAAGGGACTTGAATCCATGTACTATCAAGCTAATCAAAGGACTTGAATTGTTTAGTGTGGAGGACTAGTAGAAGAAAGATTAGACTTTTTCTGTTTGGTCCAGAAGGCAGAATCAGAAGCAATGCACCTTTTACTATGTACCTGTAACTGCTATTGTTAGAATTCCAAATAAAAACAATTCTGAAGATCCAACCCATATACTGAAAATTGGCCAAAGGGAATAAATATCTAGGAAAGAAGGCACCAATTAAGGAGGACTCTGGCAAGAACCTTGCAATCAGTGACCAAGAAAGAACTCTCTTCCACCCTGCTCCATGTGAATCCTTTAATGAAAGAGATGGTAAATGAACATACCAAAAAAAAAAAAAAATAAGGACAGAGGGAATGTGGCAGAAAGAAGGAGGGATAGAGAGTAAATACTAGCAAATTGTTCAACCAGAAGATAGTTAGATAGATGATTGATAGATTGATTCATAAATAATATAGATGATGTATACAGATAGAGACAAGTAGATAGATGCATACATTCAGAGATACATATATAAATATCTGGATGGCTACATAGCTGTATCAATAGATGATAATGATAGATAGATGGATAGATAGAGAGATAACAAAATAGATAAGACAACAATTAAATGGAATCAGACCTAATTGAATGACTAGCTTCAAAGAGTAGTCATTAATGATGTAATGTCTCCTAGGCAGGAAGTCTTCAGTGGAATGCCTCAGGGATCACTGTCTTCCCTTGTGCTGCTTAATTTTTCTTTAATCTATCAATGGCTTAAATAATGGCATAGATGGCATGGTTAAAATTTGCCAGTGGTATCTAGGTAGGAGAGAGAGCTAACATACTAGATGATAGAATCAGGCTCCATAATGATTAGGACACAATAGCTTCCTAAAAGATGACATTTTAAAAGGATAAATGTAAAGGCTTGTACTTGGGTTCAAAAAATAAATTTCCCAAGAATAGGAATGGCAAGTCTTGGTTAGATGGCAACTTGTCTTAAAAGAAAACTTGGGTTTTTCTTGTTTGTTTTTGTTGTTTTTTGTGAATTGCAAGCATTCAGTGAGTCAAAAATATGTGACTTACCAAAGATGAGATAATCTGAGGTGCATCAAAAAATTTATGGGGTTGCCCCAAGTTAGTGCCTCTATAGTCATTGCTTATCAGATTCAACTGGAGTATGAGTTCAGTTCTGGATGTGGCTGTCTAAGAAGATACTGACAAGTTGCAATGTCCAAAGGAACCTCAGTAGATAAAGCACTTGAATCCATGTACTATCAAGCTAATCAAAGGACTTGAATTGTTTAGTGTAAAGGAGAGAAAACTAGGGGAGACATGATATCTGTATTTGAAGGAGTGAAATAGAATAAAGATTAGACTTTTTCTGTTTGGTCCAAAAGGCAGAATCAGAAGCAACGCACCTTTCTATGCACCTATGACTGCTACTGTTAGAATTCCAAATAAAAACAATTCTGAAGATCCAATCCATATACTGAAAATTGGCCAAATGACTCAAAAAGGGAATAAATATTGGAGTGATTCTAGGAAAGAAGGCACACTAATGCTCTCTTGGTGGAACTATCCAATCTTTCTGAATATCAGTTTGGAATTGGGCAAGAAAGGAGATTAAACCAGTCTTGTCTATTGACCACCACTGAGCATATACCTAAAGAGAGTCGAAGGGAGGGGAGAGGTCAATCAACTATAAAACGTTTATTGCAATATTCCTCAAGGTAGCAAAGAACAAAAAACATAGGTGACTGTCAACTGAGAAACTACTGAGAAAATTCTGGCATATAAATATAATGGAATACTATTGACAAAGATGACAAAAGTGAGGAATTTGTAAAAACCTGAGAAAATCTGCAAGTACCCAAAGGACACTTATACAGTGTCTATGACAATGTAATGAAAAGAAGCCAACCTTAAAATAAATGTCTTAGAGACCAGATCATGAACTTTCTCTCCCTCCTCATGGTAGAGAGTGGGAACTAATTGGAGAGAATTCTTTATGCTTGCCAGATATAATCACTATATTGAGCATTTTTTTTTTTGCTGAAGCAGTTGGGGTTAAGTGACTTGCCTTGAGTCACACAGCTAGGAACTTTTAATTGTCTGAGGCCAGATTTGAACTCAGGTCCTCCTGACTTCAGGGCTGGTGTTCTATCCACTGTGCCAACTAGCTGCCCTATATTGAGCATTTTTTTAAAAATTCTTTTTGTTACCAGGAGAAGTTCAATATGGAGAGAGCATGGTCCATTCATTCAGAATTCTCACAGTCCCCTCCAAAATGGAAAAATCTGATTTAAAAGCAAAAGGCATAGATAAGTCTTCAAAAAAAACCTGTAAGCATTTGTAAACTAAGCTCAAAAGTAAATATATGTATATATATATGTATGTGTATATACATATATATATATATTTAAGAGAGGATAGTTTCTGAAGAGTTTCTTTAAAAACACTTTAATTATATTTTTAACAGCATATTCTACATAAAGAAATTTTAGATTTAATATGGTGATAATTTTCAGTGGATTTTTACGAAAAAAAAAATAAAACAAAACAAAACCTGTGATGTTATAATAATGAAATGAAGGAAGTCAGCATTCTATTTTGCTGATAAGTGTACTGAAGATTTCTCTTCTATTTTGAGGTGGTTTTGCTAAAATGACTTAATCTCCTCTAAATCTCTTCCAGTTCCCTGCTGAGTATCATTTAGGTCAGGCCAGCATGGAGGGAGTTCTGGGAACAGGGTAGAAATGGCCTGTGGGTATTCCCAGCTGGCTCCTCCCAGAGGACAGTTGAAGGAGGTACTAAAATGGCTTGACTGTCAACAAGCCTTTATTAAATGCTTGCCAACTTGCTGTGCTGAAGATATACCCCTAGTTCTCCCAAAAAGGAAAAAATAATTCTTGCCTTCAAGAACCTCACAATTGAATGAGAAAGGTAATTATATAGTATATATACATGCATACATACAGGTAAGTAAAAGATAGAGTAGGCCATCTGAGAGAGTAAGACACTAGCAGCTGGTGGTCCAGACCTCCAGCAAAAGGTGGGTCTTGAGGTGGATCTTGAAGGAAGCTCCAGAAGCCAGAAGGTTGGGAAGCAGATGAAAAAATGGGGAACAGCAAATACAAAGGCACAGTTTCTGGAGATAGAGAGGGCACAGACAGGGAGTTGCCAGGGAGAAACATGGAATGGTTGAGTCCCCAGCATTAGATACATGATGTGGCAGGACTGATAGGGAGCCAGCACCTTCATATCCAGAGGATATTGTAACTTGTCCTTTGTTCTGGAAGAGGACCATGAAATCAGGGAGGTGATACCATGACAAGCAAGTGAAGATGGATTTAAATAGATCCATCTGGACCTAGATGGTTCAGTGGCAAGATCAGGACAGCTGGAGATGGCAAGACCCTGCTGTCTCTCATTAAGCTTAGATATCTCAGGATGCTATTTGCCAACAGCTTTAGTCTTGTTTTGACATGTTATCTGAGTAATCACAAGCAAGTTCCATTTATACCCACAGGTAGTATTACACAAATACATTTCAAATTCAGATTCATGGGGGGGGGGGGAATGACTAAGTTTGCTAGGTTAGCCTCTGAAACCCATTTATCCCAGGACTATTATTGCTGACCAGTATATTGGTTACCAAAAAATGGAAAAAAGGAATATGGATATATATGCAAAGGATCAATGACAGATACATCCTGTCCCTGCAGTTTCAGGAAGAGATCTTCAGAAGCCCCTTACCAGCTAGGAAACTCATCCCCATTTATCATAAATGACAAGTATTTCATAAACCCTTGAAGTGAAAGTAGAAAGGAAGAATAAGCCCCAGAAAATAGGTCATATTTCTGTAGCACATTCAAATTTACAAAGGTTTACTCTTCAAAGAAGGAGGAAGAACAAGAATTGTAATCAGCACTTCACAGAATCATGGATTAAATGACTTGTCCAGGGTGATACAACTAATATGATGCCAGAAGTTTATCTGAACCTCTTTTTTGATGTAAATTATAAACATCTTCCATTTCATGAATCACATATAATATGATAATAATAATAATGTAAAAATTATTAAGTGAAAAAACCATTTTTCCTATATTTAAAATATACTACTAGTCTGTGTCATTATGTGCCTGTCTGGCTATCCCTCATTCCTGGAATGCTTCCTCTTCTTGTCTCCACTATTGGCTTTCCTGATTTCCCTCAAGTTTAAATTTTCCCTTTTGTAAGGGACCTCCAAGTCCATACTTTATGGGCTCCCAGCAGCCTGTGCCATATTGTACAACCTTGCTCCCTCACCTAGCCTTGGGACACTAGCTTTGATCCATCATTATAGCACTGAGCCTTTCTCAACTTCCACAGGGACTCTTACCAGTTCTCTGAAGCAGCAGCAATCCCCTCTCCTGGTACTCCTATGCCCATTGTCCAACTGCCCTCTGAATTACCTCTAATACCCAACCCACCCAGCCTATTTTTGACCCAGATTACTAATTATGTTTGTGCCAGTTTTCTAAGAGCACTTTTGATACTGTCTTTTAATACCTGGGAATGATCATTCTAGAAACTAATGATATACCAGTGGGAGTAAGCATCATTGAACAAGAACGTCTTGAAAAAGCATAGAAAATTAAAAATAAAAACTTAGAAGATGCCATTAAAGCTGACATTCTTCCTACTTACTCATTTGCATGCTGAATTAATTAGATGAGCAGGCTCATTCAAGCTTTTTTTTTTAACTTAATTTCAAAATTGTTTTATTTACCATTAAATTATGGCATTCTAGGGGAGAGATTGTGGAAGAGAAGTAACAGACGAGTTATCCTTATCAGTGAACAGGGTTGGATCAGAATATCCAGTTACATGAGGGAGATACTTGTGTTTAAAGTAGTTGTACTGTAGCCCAGGAAGAACCCCTAATACCTTCAGGATCATCAGAATAAAAATGAAATTGTCATACTTCACAAAGTATAAAGCATAGAGCAATAAGAAAGAAGTATGGGCTTGGAATCAGGTTCTGATTCTTTGCGACCCTATGTGAAGGTTTTTTGGCAAAGACACTGGATTGGTTTGCTATTTCCTTCTTCAATTCATTTTACACATGAGGAAACTGAGGCAAACAGGGTCACACAACTAGGAAGTGTCAGACTGAATTTGAACTCAGATCTTCCTGACTCCGGGCCAGGCACTCTGCACTACCTACCTTCCCTGGAATCAGGTTACTGAGTTTGTATTTAGCTCTAATATTTATTGTGCAATGACAGAAAAATCAATTAACCTTTCTCTGGCTTAAGTTCTCCATCAACAAAACACAGGTAATAAAACCAGCACTCACCAATTTCTAGGACTATTTTTTTAGTTCAAATTTAATTTATTTATTTTTATAAATCTTTTTTTCATTTTCAAAACATATGCATAGATAGTTTTCAACATTCACCCTTGCAAATCCTTGTGTTCCAATTTTTTTCTCCCTCTTTTCCCCCCATTCTCTCCGCTAGATGGCAAGTAATCCAAGATATATTAAATGTGCAATTCTTCTACACATATTTTCATAATTATCATGCTGCACAAGAAAAATCAGATCAAATGGGGGGAAAATGAGAAAGAAAAAAAGCAAACAACAACAACAATAAAAAGTGAAAATATTACGTTGTGATCCACATTCAGTTACATAGTCCCCCTTTTCCATGCATATGGTTCTTTCCATCACAAGATTATTGGAACTGGCCTTAATCATCTCGCTGTTGAAAAGAGCCATGTCCATCAGAATTGATCATCATATAGTCGTGTTATTGCCATGTATAATGATCTCCTGGTTCTGCTCATTTCACTTAGCATCAGTAAGTCTCTCCAGGCCTCTCTAAAACCATCCTGCTGATCATTTCTTACAGAACAAAAATATTCCATAACATTCATATACCATAATTTATTTAGCCATTCTCCAACTGATGGGCATCCACTCAGTTTCCAGTTTCTTGCCACTACAAAAATGGCTGCTACAAATATTTTTGTACATGTGGGTCCTATTCCCTTTTTTGTAATCTCTTTAGGATCCAGACCCAGTAGAAACACTGCTGATAGCAGTTTGATAGCCCTTTGGGCATGGTTCCATATTATTCTCCAGAATGAGTGAATCAGTTCACAACTCCACCAACAATGTATTAGTGTCCCAGTTTTCCCATATCCCCTCCAAAATTCATCATTATCTTTTCCTGTCATCTTAGCCAACCTGTGAGGTATATGGTGGTACCTAAGAGTTGGCTTAATTTGCATTTCTCTGATCAACAGTGATTTAGAGAATTTTTTTCATATGTCTAGAAATGGTTTTAATTTCTTCATCTGAAAATTGTCTATTCATATCCTCTGATCATTTATCACCTGGAAAATGACTTGTATTCTTACAAATTTGAGTTAATTTATTATATTTTTGAAATTAGGCCTTTATCAGACCCCTTTGATATAAAACTTTTTTTTTCCCAGTTTACTGCTTCCTTTCTAATTTTGTCTGAATTGGTTTTGTTTGTACAAAAACTTTTAAACTTAATATAATCAAAATTATTCATTTTGCATTCCATAATATACCCTAATTCTTCTTTGGCCACAAGTTCCTTCCTTTTCCACATATCTGAGAGGGTAAACTATCCCGTGTTCTTCTCATTTGCTTATAGTATCACTCTTTATGTCTAAATCATGAACCTATTTCAACCTTATCTTCGTTATAGAGTGTTAGGTGTAGGTCAATACCTAGTTTCTGCCATACTACTTTCCAATTTTCCCAACAATTTTTTGTCAAATAATGAGTTCTTATCCCAGAACTGGGGTCTTTGGGTTTATCAAACACTAGATTACTATATTCATTAACTACTGGGTCTTGTGAACCTAACCTATTCCACTGATCAACTACTTTATTTCTTAGCCAGTCCCAAATGGTTTTGATGACCACTGCTTTAAAATATAGTTTTAGGTCTGATACAGCTAGGCCATCTTCATTTGCATTTTTTTTTCATTAATTCCATTGACATTCTTGACCTTTTGTTCTTCCAGATGAACTTTGTTATTATTTTTTCTAGCTCTGTAAAATAATTTCTTGGGAGTTTGATTGGTATGACACTGAATAAGGAGATTTAGGCAGAATTGTGATTTTTATTATATTAGCTCAGCTGACCCATGAGCGCTTGATATTCTTACAATTAATTAAATCTGACTTTATTTATGCAGAAAGTATTTTATAATTGCGTTCATATAGTTCCTGACTTTATCTTGGCAAGTAGACTTTGAAATATTTTATATTATCTACAGTTATTTTAAATTAAATTTCTCTTTATATCTCTTGCTTCTTCTAGGATTATTTAAAAAAATGTATTCACTGTTCAGGATGATGGAGACACACATTTCTTTTACTGTCATCATCACTTCCAAAAACATTCCTGTGAACCTTCATACCATTCACCTTGCTCTCCTTATTCTCCTTCAGTGTGAATTGTGTGAATGTCCACAGGAGTGGTTTTGTCCTCACTATTTCTGAGTGCTTGGGCAGACTGCTAATAGGAATGTGTCTACATCCACAGACAACCAAAGCCCACAGGTGTCAAACCCCTTCAAAGCTGGTGCTGTCCATAAAAGCTGAGCTATCATTTGCCTGCAACAGACACCACAGGAAGAGAGAACTTATGTCTTATGGGTCCAAATTAAGAGCATTCCTCATCAAGACAAGCTATGCAGAGAAGGACTTTGAAAGCCATGCCCTAATCATCCCAACATGGATGGACCAGATGTGGTGAGTGCTGGGATAGCTAGACAGACTACACACTGTCACCCATAAAATATTTGCAAATAAGTTGTCAATTACATGTTAAAAATGTTTGTGACAGCCCTTTTTGTAGTAGTATGGAACTGGAAGTTGAGTGGATGCCCATCAGTTGGAGAATTGTTCTGTAAGAAACGACCAGCAGGACGATTTCAGAGAGGCCTGGAGAGACTTACATGAACTGATGCTAAGTGAAATGAGTAGAACCAGGAGATCATTATACATGGCAACAACAACACTATATGATGATCAATTCTGATGGACATGGTTCTCTTCAACAATGAGATGATTCAGGCCAGTTCCAATGATCTTGTGATGATGAGAGCCATTTGCACTGAGAGAGAGGACTGTGGAAACTGAATGTGGATCACAACATAGTATTATCATTCTTTTTGTTGCTGTTCATTTGTATTTTGTTTTCTTACTCATTTCTTTTTCCTTTTTGACCTGATTTTTCTTGTACATCAAGATAACTATTTATTTACATATATTGCATTTAACATATATTTTATTATTTTTATTAAACCATTTTATTTATAAAACATATGCATGGATAATTTTTCAACATTGACTCTTGCAAAGCCTTCTGTTCAAAATTATCTTTCTCCCCACCCCATCCCCTAGATGGCAGGTAGTCCAATTACATGTTAAATATGTTAAAATATATGTTAAGATTTAACATATATTTTAACATGTATAACACATATTGGATTACTTGCCATCTGGGAAAAGGGGTGGAGGAAGAAGGGGAAAATTTGGAACACAAGGTTTTGCAAGGGTCAATGTTGAAAAATCATCCATACATGTTTTGAAAGTAAAAAGCTTTAATAATATAAAGAAAACAAATAAATTGCCAAATCACCTCCCTTCCCCACACTTCTCTTTGCTCCAATCAATACTTTCCTCAGCAGCCAATGGGATCCTACTGAAGAGCAGGTTTGACTCCATTATTGAAGCTTTATAAGCTCCAATGACTCCTTATTACCTTCAGGTTCAAATATTAACATTTCTTAAATGTTAACAAATTCTTAAATGGTCTTAAAGCCCTTCTTGCCTTTCAACCTTCTTACACATTCCTTCCCTCCTCATACTCTGCAGTTCAATAGCATTGACCTTTTCTATATGACACTGCCTTCTATCTCCAAAACTTTACATTAGTTGCCCCCCATGCCTAGAACATTCTCCCTTCTCAGCTCCACCTTGGATTTCCCTGGCTTCCCTCAAAGTTTAATTAAAATTCTACCTTATGAATTTGCATTTTTGGATCTTTTCCCCATCCTCCCCTATCCTGACTCTGTCTTCTTTTCCCAGATTACATTATGCTTATACTATACTATTTTCTAAGTACCTTGCTATTTACATATTGTTTTCACCAGTGATGTGGGAGCTCTATCCACTACATCACCTATAAATTATATTTTAAATGTGGGTTTAGAAATCATCTCAAAACTTGTCCGGACTAGAGTTTGTTTACTTGTTTGCTTGCTTTTATTTTCCATTAGTACTTGATTTCAATTAGTTCAACTTACTTTCATGAAAATGGATTGTTTAATTTTACAATTTCATTTTCTATTATTTTGGTCATTTTGCATTTTTGAAGCTAATTGTGTATTTCCTTTAAATTTTCAGTTTTCCTGGTTTATAGATGCATATTAAAAAGTTCATATCATATCAAAAGTTCAAATAATTTTAAGTCCTCTGTTGCAATTCTTATTCATTTATTTGCTATTATGGTAATCTAGGTTTCTAAATACATTTAATCAAGACAAGAGTTTATAGATTTTGTTAGTTTTTTGGTTCATTTTAGTTTGATTAGTTTTGTATATTCTTTTAAATGCTGCAATATTTTCATTTTATGTTTTATCTATAATTTTCAAGGTTTCCTTCTTTGTACTTATTTTGGGCTAATTATTGATTTCTAACTTAATATATCCAGTTTATTAATAAAATAGAAAAGTAGACATTAATGTGTGCTTTTCTTTTTTCCCCACCTAGAGTACTGCTTTAGTAAAATCTCAGAATTTTTGTATGTGGTTCCATTATTGTAATTTTCTTGCATGTAGTTACTGTTTCTATGATTTTTTCCTTTTCACATACTCAATATTCAGCTTATCATTTTTAAATCTCCATTCAGATCTGTATCATTTGCTTGTGTTATTTTTTGTTACAATATATAAACATCTTACTTAGTCTTTCTGGGTTTTTTAAAAACAAATTCTCGTAATATATTTGTAGCTTAGCATACCAATCAATTGATAAACATTTACTAAGGAACTACAATGTGCCAGGCACTTTACTAAGTGCTGGGAATACAAAGAGAAGCAAAAAATTGTCCTTGTCATCAAGAGTTAACATTCTAATGAAAAAGACAAGAAACACACATATACACACATGTACACAGCAAATATATATATATATAGGATAAATAAAAAAATAATTCACAAAGGGAAAGCAGTAAGAAGTAAAAGGGTTGGGGAAGGCTTTGGCTTGCAGTAAAAAGTGAGATTTTAGTTGGGACTTGAAGGAAGCCAAGAAGGGTGGAAAGTGGAACAGAGGAGAGAGAGCATTCCAAGCTCTCTTAGAGGATAATTAAAAAAAGCGCCCAGAGATGAGAGCACATTGTCTGTTTTTGTAAAGATGCCATTTTGTACTAAGAAATGTGTATAGTCTTTAATGCTTCTATTCAAGAGATACAACAAGTCTTTTAATTTTAAATTCTCTGACAATTTATTCAGTTGATTTTTTTTTGTTATATTTGTCCTGTTCTGAAAGAAAAAAACATTAAATTCCCTTAGAAAATTCTTAGTACCATGAATTTCATCAACTTAGTTGTTTTCCTTTATTGACTTAGATACTGTGATTGAATGCATATATATTTACTTTTGATACTTGATTGTCTAGACTTCCTTTACAAGGAATATTGTTTCACTGTATCTCTCTTAAAGTTGGGAATTCCTATTTTTACTTCTTCTGATAGTATAATTATAGGGACTTCTCCTTGTGGGGATTTGCCTGAAACATAATTAAATTTTACTATAGCCTCTAGTTTTCCTTCTTTAAGTTTATATATACATATATACATATTGCTTACTACAGAAGTTGATTTTTTCCCTTTTACTTATTTTGTCATCCTCTTCATTTTATTGAATTACTTATTCCATTCTCATCTAACTTTTAAACTGTTAGATTTATATGGGATTTCCCCACATATTTCCTTTATATTGGCTTTATCACTTTTATCTTTTATGTCAGTCCTTTGTCTCTGGGATAACTTTTGCTTTCACTGGTGGGATGACAATTTATCTGAAATCTCTTCCTTCTCCTCATTGCTGAGTCTATTCTAAATTATTCATATTTGCTTAAATTGTTAATTTATCTTTCTTGCTAGTTCTCTATTTCTATCTCTTCTTTTTCTACAAAGGGATGTTCAAAATCTTTCCTCCTTCCAAACTGTGAGAAATAAAATTGTAAATTTTTGTTTCCACAGTTGAAAAGTTTCAGTCTCATAGCCTTCCTCTCCATTACCATAGTGTAACTTTTAAGGCTAGTACATCCTGGCTGAAGAGAATGAAAGAATGTTTTAAAGTCAACAGAAGTAACTGTAGGTGCTGGTTGAGTGCAAATGACCTAGGTTTATGACAAATTTTTAACTGAGCATGCTTAATAAGCCTCATGCTTCTCATCCCTTAGGAAAGAGACAGCCACCAATTTTGAACATATGGCAAGGAAAATGGGGAACATGGAAACCTATCAAGGAGTACATGTAGTAGGAGTGTCGTGAAATATTAGAGAATCTCTTCCAGTGGAAATTTTGGGGAGCAGATGAGGAGGCAGGTGAAATTATGCAATATAACTCCTAGTTCTGCCTTCTGTAAATTGCATTTGTGCCCCCCTCAAATTTCTTTTACAAGAAATGTAATAAAGCCTTCCTCCACTCACTCCAAGAATTTGGGTTGGAACTTTTCATTTCTAACAAATCTTTTTTTTTTGTTAAACATGGTAAAAATTATGTGTTAAATCCAATATATGCATATGTATTTGTACAATTATCTTGCTTCATAAGAAAAATCAAATCAAAAAGGAAAAAAATTGAGAAAGAAAACAAAATGTAAGCAAAAAACAACAAAAAGAATAAAAATTCTATGTTGTGATCCACACTCAGTTCCCACAGTTTTCTCTCTGGGTGTAGATGGCTTTCTTCATCACAAGATCATTGGAACTGGTCTGAATCATCTCACTGTCCAACAAAAGATTTGAAGTACCATTTCAAAATTTCTTCTACTTTGCCCCCCCCACACACACACACACTCTTCTATTTTCTCTCAATCAATCCTGACTTTTATTTTCTGATTCAAGGGAATAGCTTTCCTACTTCTTTCTCTATGGAGGCAAACTTTCTGTAACACCAAATTGAACCTCTTTCTCCTATCTTATTTTTATTTGATTGATAGTCTTGGCAGATCTTACTCCATCTCTCTTTGTTTCTGCTGTGTCCTACTATTAGAAAGAATGTCAGATGGGATCATTGCCATGTCATAGGATTCACTACAAATCACAGATCATGAGACTAGGCCCTGCTTCCTACCTGTATACTGATCAATCTCTATTTCTTTTATTTTCTTTTTTTTAATTTTATTTTTTTACTAAAGCTTTTTTTTCACAAAACATATGCATAGATCATTTTTCAACACTGACCCTCGCAAAACCTTGTGTTCTAAATTTTCCCCTTCTTCCCCCCACCTCCTCCCCTAGATAACAGGTAATCCAATACATGTTAAATATGTTAAAATATATGTTAAATTGAATATATATATATATATATATGTTTATACAGTTATCTTGCTGCACAATAAAAATAAAATCAAGAAAGGAAAAATACTGAGAAAGAAAACAAAATGCAAGCAAACATCAGCAAAAAGAGTGAAAACGCTATGTTGCGATCCACACTCAATTCCCACAGTTCTCTCTCTGGGTATATATACCTTTCTTTATCACATCAATCTCTGTTCCTAAGGCCATGTTTTCTTATCTTTGTTTTCTTTTCCCCCAACTATTTTGAGAACTAGCTGCCTATGGACACAGACAGACACACACACCCACACACCCACACACCCACACCCACACACACACACTCAGAGTCCCTCTCTTGTAACTTAATGCTTCCCAGGAGGAAAAAACTGGCTGATAAAAGAAATTCTTCTAATATGCAAATCCAAACTACCACCAACCCATCCCTAATTCCTCACTGCATCTCTCAAGTCAATCACTTTGTATTGTACAGCATAGAGTTGATGTGTTCTCTTAACACCATTGCCTCTTGCTTCTCTTTTATCAATTTTTTCTCCATATCACTGTGCATTTGCCCTAAATCTGTTCCCACTCTTTTAGAGAACCTTGAGATTCAGTTTTGCCTACTTGAATATTTGTTTGTTTAAACTTATATTAACAGCTCTGGGCATCTGTCCTAAATGTATTCTTAATTTTTAAAGGGCTGTTTGTTTTGGAGGGGACTGCATTCTCAAGTTTGTTACTATTGTTCTATGGCCTCTATGCAGTTTTCAGGCTTTTCTCTTCCACTGGGTAGCACTGGATCAAAGCATTAAGTTATTTGATGTGTTTGGTTTCTTTCTCTTTTTGCAGAAATATATATTTTTTTATGTCCTCAAACACAAGTTGAAAATTATGAAGCAGGAAGCCCTGGGACTTGTGCTTAGAAAGCATAAAATAGGAAGCATTTCAGAAACACATGGGAGGCATTGGGAGGAGCTTTAGGGGTTCATTTTTTTAATTAAATGTTTTTATTAAAGCTTTTTAATTTTCAAAAGATATGCATTGAAAATTTTTCAACATTAACCCTTGTAAAACCCTGGGATTGGGTTTCTTTTTTTGAAGTTTTCTTCATCATTCTGTTTTCATGATTCCCTATTTTGGTTTATCTGCTTGTGATTTCAATTTTTGTTTTGTTTTTTTTCTGCTATGCTTTTGGTCTTTTAGCTTTCCCTTTATCTTTTTATCATTTTTTGTCTCAAGGATTTCCCCCTGTCTCTGGTACCATTCCTCCACCACTACACACAAGCTCAAGGCAATACTGTTGGGAATCTTCAGTCTCCTTCCATTGAGACATGAGCCCCGAGTTTCTAAGGGAAGAATTTCTAATACCCTTTTTCTCAGGCCCAATGCTCATTCCCATCTAGCCAGTACTTCTGAATGTCACAACATGTTTTCCATATAGCCAGTCCTTCACATCCCTTTCCAGTTATTTTTTTTTATATAAAGCTTTTTATTTACAAAACATATAAGTGACCTTTCAACATTGACCTTTGCAAAAACTTTTTTTCCCAAGCTTTTCCCCTCCTTCCCCCCACCCCCACCCCTAGATGACAGGTAATCTAATACATGCTAAATAGGATAAATTATATGACAAATACAATACATGTATACATATCTATACAATTATCTTACTGCACAAGAAACATCAGATCTAGAAAGAGAAGAAGAAAAAACAACCTAAGAAGGAAAACAAAATGCATGGAAATATTCACAGAAAGCGTTAAAATGCTGTGTTGTGGTTCACTCTCAGTTCCCACAGGCCTCTCTCTGGATGTATATGACTATCTTCATTGCAGAACAACTGGTTTGAATCACATCATTGTTGAAGAGAACCATGTCCATCAAAATTGATCATCGTATAGTCTTGTTGCTGTGTATAATGTTCTCCTGGTTCTGCTGATTTCACTCAGCATCAGTTCATGCAAGTCTCTCCAGTCCTCTCTAAAATCCTCCTGTTGGTCATTTCTTACAGAACAATAATATTCCATAACATTCATATACCATAATTTATTCAGCCATTCTCCAATTGATGGGCATCTTTTCAATTTCCAGTTTCTTGCCACTACAAAAAGGGCTGCCACAAACATTTTTGCACATGTGGGTCCCTTTCCCTCCTTTAAAATCTCTTTGGGATATAGGCCCAATAGAAACACTGCTGGGTCAAAGGGTATGCACAGTTTGATAACTTTTTGAGCATAGCTCCAAATTGCTCTCCAGAATGGTTGGATCTGTTCGCAGTTCCACCAACAATGTATCAGTGTCCCAGTTTTCCCACATCCCCTCCAACAGTTATCATTATCATTTCCTGTCATTTTAGCCAATCTGACAGGTGTGTAGTGGTATCTCAGAGTTGTCTTAATTTGCATCCCTTTCCAGTTATTGCCTCATTTCTGTATGAGGTTGGACAGAAATCCTTGGCATGAAAGTCTATATCATTTTCTTAGCTTGGGGGATCCCTAGAGAAAGACCATGAATAACAAGTTTGGAGTAATAGTTATAAAACTTTGACATAGAGCTAGTTTTCATTTTTTATCTGCTACAATTAACTAGCTATTGGCATCATGCTGCCCACTGATGGAGCTCATAAGACCCAAGCTCACTCAGAAAGACAGCTGGTCCAAGCAGCTTTGGGTTTTCTGCCATCAGAATAAAGATAGAAATGGAATCACAGGACCCAAGCACACTGCTCCTATCTCCATAATTTTATTATGCAATAGAACAAGTGGTCTTTGGAGGCTTAGTGAATGATATATGTACATGAGCAATGAATATTCTCCATCTCATCTAAATTAATAGTGAATAAATTCAGCCTGTGCTCAAGATATAGATCATTTCCCAATCACATATTGGCTTGGGTCTCATGAGTCTGGAGAAAGGAAAGCAATGAGATCAGCTCTGAAAAGAGCATTGAGAAAAAGAAAGAGGGAGGAAAAAAGAGAGAAGGACAGAGGAATAAAGGAGGGGGGACAAAGGGAGATAGGGAAAAGAGGGGGGGGGCAGAATTAGGGAGAGAGGGAAAGAGAGAGAGGGAAGAAAAAAAGAGAGGAGAAAGGAGAGAAGGACAGAGGAAGAGTAGATGGAGAAAGAAAGGGAGGAAGGGGGAAAAGAAGAGAGAGGGAGGGACAAGGGGAGAAAGGGAGGGAAACAGAGAGAGGGAGGAAAAATAGAGAGGAGAAGGGAAAGAAGAACAAAGGAATAGTGGAAGGAGGGAGAAGGGGAAAGGGAGGGACAGGAATGGAGAGAGAGGGATAGGAGTGGAGAGGGAGAGAAAGAGGGAGGAAAAAAGAGAGGAGAAGGCAAATAAGGGCAGAGGAAGAGTAGAGAGAGGAGAAAAGAGAGAGAGGAAGGGAGGGACAGGAGTAGGGAGAGAGGGAAACAGAGAGAGGGAAGAAAAAAGAGAGAGGAGAAGGGAGAGGACAGAGGAATAGTAGATAGAAAAAGAAAGGGAGGAATGGGGAAAGGGAGGAAATGAAGGTAGAAGAAGGTACAGAGGTAGTGAAAGATGAAGAGAGGGAAGAAGAGAGGAACAGAGGGAGAGTAGAGGGAGGAAGGGAGGAAAGGAGATATAGGCAGAGGGGAAAGAGAGGGAAAGAAGGAAAGAGAGAGGGGGAGGGGGGGAGGGAGGGAGGAACAAAGAGGGAAATAAGAGAGAGACAGAGGGAGGAAGAAAGGGAGCAAGAAAAAGAGGGAGAAATGAAGAGAGGATAAAGGGAGGAAAGGGAAAGAAGGAAGAAGGAAAAGATGAAAAGAGGGAGAAAATAAAGGAGAAGGGGAGGAAGGGAACATCTGATAATTTTCCCTATGTGAAGATTCATGGAAATTCTGAGACAATGTGATAGAAAATATTTGTTTCAGTCTCTACAGGCCCACTTGACTTTAGAATTTGTTTGGAAATGGCCCATAGCCGATTTCAGGATTAGCATTACATGACTCAGGAAAGACAGCAGTGGGGTTCAGAATAATCTCTCTAAACTAATAAACAAAACACATCCTGTGGAACAGGTTTAAAGGGGAAAGACTATAGACAAGGTTTTCAGCACAGGGACCAACCCCTAGCTAGAGGGTGATAGCAAAATAGCTGAGGTATAATGAAGGGGGGAGACGGGTACTTATGCAGGATTTCTAGATAAAGCAAGCAAAACTCTGAGATCTTATGTTCCCAACAAGGGCCAGAGAATATAATACCTGCTCTGAATTTGTGGCAGTTGGGGACAAGGGTGATAGCATCATCCCTGGCCCTGCCTCTCAACAATGGCTCAAATTTCCATATCATTGAATCATAGAAGTATGACTAGACAGAGCCTTAGGGGTCATTGATATCAACCCTTCCTTCTACAAATGAGGGAACTTAGGTCTATGAAGGCAGAGTGACTTTCCCAGTGTCATACAGTCTCAAGTCTAAGTCAAAACCAGGCTTTCAGACTCCAGGCCCAGTACTTTAGCATAGTGCCTCTCCAGGCATTTTTTCTCAGATAGGCAGTGAATGAGCACTATCCATACCCATTCAAGCTATATTCATTGTCCTAAGGAAAGGAAAAGACAAGTCACTAAAGAACAGAAAGCTTGGAAGAGAAGCATTGGTAGATGGGCTGGTAAGTACCCTTAGCCCACCCTTCAATTTTGATTCTGATGTCTCAGGCTTCAGTTTAGGGAGTTTGGATCCATCCTTGAGTTAATATTAGAAGTCTCCTGGGAGACTAGTTTCTCCATGAGAGATCTTAAGCCTTTGTGCTTAAACCAAAGCAAAAATGGAATGGTTCTCTCCCACAACTCCTCCTCTCTCCTACTGAAAGGCAAGAGTTGAACTAGGTACTTCTAGAAGATGAGACACAGGGTATCACCAGGGTTCCTCAGAGCTACTCTGTATATTATATGAAGTTGGGCTAGAATAAGAGAAGAGCATCACAGATTTATAGCTGGAAGGGACCTTTAAAAAGTCCTCTATTTCAATCAATTTATGGTAAGGAAATTGAGACTGACACCAAAGGTCACAAGCTCATAAATAGCAGAAATGGAATTTGGATCCAGGTCTTTGGATTTCAAATCAAGAACAAGACAACCTTTGGGTAAGGACCATCCAGAGTGACAAATCTCCAGAAATACCTTTATCCTTTGGGCCTCCCGGGGAGGAAATCGGAGAATAGTAGCTATCATTTAGAATCAAAGTATTGTTTAGAATCTCCTTCTTAACTCTTTTATATATATATATATTTTTTGCTTTTTTTGCTGAGGCAATTGAGGTCAAGTAACTTGCCCAGGGTCACACAGCTAGAGAATGTTAAGTATCTGAGACCAAATTTGAACTCAGGTCTTCCTGACTTCAGGCCTGGTGCTCTATCCACTGCACCACCTAGCTGCCCCTCCTTCTTGACTCTTAACAGAAAATTAAGGTTTGAGTTTAATATCTTGTCTTCATTATGAGCTATAATTAATATGCATTAATTATACTTTGGAATAATATTAACTCATAATTTGAATATAAATCAGAATTAAAATATAAAATGTAACCAGGCTAAGAGTTTTTAAGATCATTAACTAGGTCTAGAAGACATATTCTTAGTAATAGTACAGCTAAGGGTAATGACTTACAAGTCGAATAGTTTGAGACCAGGGCACAGAACAAGGTAAGCCAACTAGGTTGATTGATTGGATTCTGATGGGGAAATTGGGGGAGAGGGAGAATTTGTTAAAATTTTCTATTCAACCAACTAATAAAATTCAAAAAAAGTAAATAAAATGCTGGTCAGGTAATGGCAGTTCTCTTTTAAAAATAAATAAATAAATAAAATTTTCCATTCTTTTACAATGAAGGATGAAACTTCTGGTGACTTCTCTCACCTTTTATGAGATGTCTTTCTCTCTTTACCTTTTATCACCAATTTGTGAAGCAGAAAAGCCACTAATTTCAGTAGTTGGAGTGGCTGACTACTGAACAGCAGTCAATGTCTAATGCTAGAAAAATATTCTACAAAATTCTTCTGTTTTTCATGGATGAGTTCATAAATTGTCTAGACAGCCTGTTGCTCTCTAGTGCCCCAGAGAGATATATAGTGGTATTCAGGTTAGTGTGGACCATCTTAGATCTTTCACAGGACATAGATAGGAACTTGGAGGGCAAATGAGTCCAGTCTGAGATCTTTCTGCTCCTTTCTTGGTCTATTAGTACATAGTACAAAGCTGACCTTTGCTGATTAATTCCTGAGAGATCTACTATATTTTATAATAGTTCAACATGATTCACGCTGTACATTTTCAAGGGACCCTTGATTAGGTCTTTCAAACAACTGGGAACACAACTCATTATAACTGGCTCTGAGAATTCAATCTTCCATTTCAAGGCAGTCTCCTTATTTGTTTCCTTGTTCGTTCCAATACAGGATTCTTTAATATTGGAGTTACCTGAGGATAATTTATCAACATGACTGTCAGAGTCTGAAAAGGCAAAGACAGAGATCCCAACTAAAAGGGCTAGAATGGAGAAAACAGGATATTTTTCTGACCCACACAGGGGAACAGTGGATCAGAAGTATTAGAAAGTCAGGCCCTGAAAAGATGTCTGGGTTACTACTGTGCTTTCAATGACCGAGCTAGTACAGATTTATTATAAGCAAACTTGGAGAAAGTGTAATTGAGAGAAAGAAGAGAACAGATTAGAATCTGGAAGGACATCAGTTGTTCCAACATGGTTAGGAGAGGTCCCATGGATTCCTGGAGTGTTTAAGAGGTATCTTAAGGAGAAACATGATTGGGGAAGATGGGGAAAGAGAGAATTAGGATAGTGCACAGAAGCAGGTCTGTAAGTCCAGCTGGTGAGCTTTCAGAAGGGACTGATTTTCAGTGGGAAGGTTCTGGGAGTAAATCCATTGAAGTTACATTAATGACTCAACCCTAGAAAATGGGTAATGATGGAACGGAACCTTCCTGAATCTTAAGGTACTTTAAAAAAAATAATAAAACTACTATGTTGTGGTTCACACTCAATCCCCACAATTCTGTCTCTGGGTGCAGATGGCTCTTTTCATCACACAACCATTGGAACTGGCCTGAATCACATCATTAATGAAAAGAGCCATGTCCATAATTGATCATAGTATGATATTGATGTTGCCATGTACAATGATCTCCTGGTTCTGCTTATTTCACTTAGCATCAAGTCACATAAGTCTCTCCAGGCCTCGCTGAAATCATCTTGCTGGTTGTTTCTTACAAAACAATAATATTCCATGATATTCATATGCCATAATTTATTCAGCCATTCTCCAATTGATGGGCATCCTTTCAGTTTCTAATTTCTAGCCGCTACAAAAAGGGCTGCCACAAAGAGTTTTGCACATGTGGGTCCCTTTCCCTCCTTCAAGATTTCTTTGGGATACAGGCCCAATAGAAACACTGCTGGGTCAAAGGGTATGCACAGTTTGATAGCCCTTTGAGCAAAGTTCCAAATTGCTCTCCAGAATGGTTGAAGGCACTTTCACTTGGGAAAGTGAAGAGGGAGATTGGAAGGAAGTCAATTTGCCCCAGAGACTCAGACCTAGAGAACGGGAGTAGTTTGTGGCTATGATTCCATATCATTCCAGTGTGTGACAACATATTTGCCATGAGTCAGCAACCTTACATTTGTGCATTTGCCTACATATACCATATTCATTATTTAACTTTCCATTAAGATCAATCAAGCATTCATCAACCATCACCAAGCCCAAGGCACTGGAGATAAAGAGATTACTATGGTATGGCAGGGACCCTACTCTGAGTTTTTAATTAGAGGATCAAGGAGAACTTTAAGGAAGAGGTAACCCCTAATCCAGAACATGAAGGAGGGAAAAAAGCATTTCATATGCTGCTAATGGACTTAACATTATATGAAAAAAAGTTCTTTTTTTATTATGGTGGTGAGGAAGGGGAGGAATCTAAGCACTTATTAAGTGTTTATGGTATATTAGGCATATTATCTAATTTGATCTTCACAACAATCCTGGGAGGTAAGTACTATTATTATAATCATTTTATATTTGGGGAAAATGAGGCTTAAGTGGAGTTAAATGGCTTTTCCAGAATCACATAGCTAGTAAGGAAGATAAGCCTAGATTTGAACTCAGGTGTTCCTGACTCTAATCCAAAACTGCATCACCTAATATCTGAAGGCAGGTAGGGAATTGATTCTAAAAGTATGTTGAAGTCAGACTGATGAGGGCCTTCAATGTTGAAGTCAGATCATAAAATCATATATTATCCTTTAGATCATAGATGTCAAACAAGCACCCAGTACTGTACAGAATACATCCAGACTTTGATTAAAGTTTTGTTGGGAAATATTTAATAAATACATATAAATAAAATACATATAATAAAAATATATAATAAACATAGACAAAAATAAAATTTTAAATTGTCATTATACAGGGACTTATGTACAGATTAACAGACCCCATTTCTATTTGAGTGTGATACCACTGCTTTAGATAAGGGGGAATCCTTCAATGTTTATTTGTTTGCTGACAATCATCAGTCCAATATCATTAAAGATTATTTGGATCCTTATACAAAGGATTGATTTGGAGAGATAAGAGACTAGAAGTAACAAACAAGTTAGGATGTTATTGCAATATGGGAGAAGTAATGATGTTGGCTGACTGTATTTGTGAATAAATTTAAGAGGGGGGTAACTGCAGAATCAATAGGGCATGGCAAGCAATCAAAGATGGTCTAGGCAACTAATAAAATGGTGGTATGCTCATGAGGGTTTAGAAGAATAGGTGGATGGCTATATATTATTGTCTAGTACTATATGTGTATATGTGCCAAAAAAAATATGTAGAACTATTAAATAGTCAAAACTAATTACTTAATATAAAAACAAAGGCCTCTCCCACCAATGTTATTATATAGAGACTACAGCATCCTGGGAAGAATCTGGAATCTGGAATGAGAGGACCTAAGGTAGAATCCCAACTCAGGCTTTTAACAACTATGTAAACTAGTGTAGATAAATTTAGTCCATGGGTCTAAGGTTCCTTATCTTTAAAATGGGGCTTCTAATGTTCCTTTCAGTTCCAAGTCTATAGTCTCATCATCAAATTAAAAACTTTTCTTGTAAAACTTGTAAAATTTTTGTTGCCTCCTTCAAGCTTCAACGAGAAGCAAGGTCTCAGAGCCAAGGATTTCAGCAAGAGGGAGATGAGGAGTGGTTCCCTAATCGGAAAACTGGTTTTTATCTGGAAAGATTTGCATGAACTAATGCTTAGTGAAACAAGCAGAACCAGGATTACATTGTACACAGTAATAGCAAGAATGTATGATGCTCAACTATGAAAGACTTGGTTCTTCTCAGTGATTCAGTGATCCAAAGAATTTCCTGTTAACTTTAGACAGAAAATGTCATTTGCATCCAGAAAAAAAAAACTATAGAGATTGAACATAAATCAACTTTTTTTCTGTTTTTCTTCTCTTTTTCTGATTTTTCTCTCCCAATATGATCATAAAGCAATGTGTATTTAAAAATATATTAAAAATAGGTTAAAAATAAAACTGGCCTTTTACAAATCTGGGTTTGAAAAAATTCAAGAGAATTGAATTGCACATGTTTAAATTATATCAGATTGCTTGCTATCTTGGGGAGGAGGAGGGGGAAAAGAGAAAAATTTGGAATACAAGGTTTTGCAAAGGTGATTGTTGAAAACTCTTTGAAAAGTGTATTTGGAAAAATAAAATACTATTTAAATAAATAAGAAAGATTTTTTTTAAGAAAAAAAGAAAACATTCAAGGAGGTGCTAATTATGATTAACTCAATTAGCTCTGCCGAAAGCAATGGCATCACAAAAGAAAGACATTAAAGAGTCAGGAGAAATCCAAAAAATTAGCTATAGGCAATGGTTATTTATAACAGCCATGCTTCAGTTGGAAGAACAATACCAGCATGAGACAAAATATTTTAGAACAAGGTGAGTTTCTGCTGCAGAAGGGAATAAAAAGCCAGGCTGGGACCTAATGTCTTCTGATCACAACTGGCTATATGCCTCCACTTGGTCAGAGATAAAAGCCCATATACCACAACCTCTGAGGAACCCTTGGAGTAACTGACACACAAAGTTTTGTCCCTCATGGACATAGAATAATTTTCTTGACTTCCCTAAACTTTAGAATTCCTTACAGATGAAAAAGGAGTTTTAGAGATCAAGAAGTTTATAAAATATTCAGAGGCATTTCCACTGACTATAATGTGAAGGGGAAAATAAACATGAAACACTGACAAGTTGATTTTTGAAGGAAACAGGCCAGTTTATCTTAGAATGTACTGAAACTAATCACTATACATATTTTTTTCTGTAAATCCTTAATGATTAGGGTCTAGAGGTAATGTCAATATCTCAAAAACAAAACCACACACACACAAAAAAAAAACAGGCAGAATTCAGATATTTAGGAGTCATCTCTAATATCATTGTCCCATTCTCCAAAGCAGAGCCCTGTCTTGATACTACCATGTTTCACTAATATTCACAAATAATTTGATGGATGACAACATTGGCAGTAGATGTCGAAAGTTCTAGTTTTAAAAAAAATCAAAGACTAGGGCAAGGAGGGACCCAAATTTCAACCAGATAATAATTTTTCTTCAGGAAGAGGGAACACAAGACTCAATAAAATAATAAAGATATGCAGATCTTGACTGACTGGGCTACAGGTAAACATGGCACATGAATGTTGAAGTAGCCAATGAGAAGATCTGTTTTATACTTGACTATTGGGTTTTTTTTTCCTTTTCCTTAGATTGACAAGGAATACTATTCCCAAATGAGATAAAGTTCTCTTCAAATAATCCTTTTACATGTAATTAGATTGCAAATCTAATTTAGGTACATTGAAGTGGAGCTGATTAATTGAGGTTTCCCAACCAAATTTTGGATGCACTGCATGGAATAGCCTTGAAATGCTTCAGATATAACCTGAAAAGTTTCAATCTTTCTCTGGAAGGACTGGCTAGCTGGTCAACCACCTTAGACTGCCACAAACAAATGAGTTCTATACTTCACAACAAAACAGAATCACAGACATTTTGGGTAGGAAAGGACCTAGGAGGATAGAACAATAATGATACCGATAACAGCAGCAGTTTACATTTAACTACCACTTTGGTTTGCAAAGCTCTTTATAAAATATCTCATTTTACCCTTGCAATAAACCTGAGAGATAAGGACGATTATTAGCTAGGTAGTTCAGTAGATAAGAATACTGAGCCTAGAATCAGGAAGATAGTGTTCACATCTAGTATGACACCTACTAGTTTCGTGACCTTTGTCTAGTTATTTAACTTCTGTTTATCTCAATTACCTCAACTATAAAATAGAAATAATAATAGCACCTATGTCTCATGGTTCTTGTAAGGATTTAATGGGCATAATATTTATAAAGAACTGAGCTAGCACAGTGCTTGGAACCTATTAAGTGACATATAAATGTTAGCCATTTTTTTTTAAAGATGAAGAAACTGAGGCAGGTAGAGGTTATTCAATTTGCACAGGATCACATAATTAGTAAACAATTAAAAATATATTTAAATCCAGGTCTTAAATGTCTAATGTTCTATCCATTGATCCTACTTCCCTCCTAGAACAATAAAGAATATTTCCAATCTTTCTTACCTATGATCATCCTTCATATCAAATTAAATAATCTGCCCAAGCCTTCCCTGCTCCAAGCTACACAACCCAGACCCTCAAGTCCTCTCACCATCTTCATTCTTGTCATGTGGCTAAATCCCTCCTTTATTCTAGCGTGCAAATATTCACACAATATTCCAGAAAAGTGTCTACATGAGCAAAATATAATACTACAATACAGCCAAGATTCCATTGGCTTCTTCCATCTTCATATTACAACAATGAGTTACATTTTTCAGGTCATTATAGGATACTACCCCCAAGTTTTGTTTAAACAGACTCTTGTAAAACTACTTGTGCTTCTGAAATTTCATCTGGTTCATCACTCTACATGTATGTATGTATATGTATAAATATATGTGTGTCCATAAATACATGTGTGTGACCTCCATCACAATGTTGTTGTAAGAATCAAACGAGGTAATGTTTTTTAAATGCTTCATGCATAATAGATATTATTTAAATAACAGTTCCCCAAATGCCAAAATCAGGCACTCATATGCAATGGTCCCTTTTTTTTCTCAATAAGGTATGAAAAAATATTCTCAGCAGAGAAGGTGCAGATTGGGGATGACATGGAGGTCACAATATTTAGAGCTTGCTTTATAGATAATTAAACAGTTACCATTTATAAAATATTTTTAAGATTTGAAACACACTTTGCAAAGGTTATCTCATTTAATCCTTACAACAACCCTGAGAGATGGGTGACATTATTATCTCTGTTTTAAAAACAAGGAAATTGAGGAAAACAAAGATTAAGTGATTTGTCCAGGATCACCACATCTAGGTAGTGTCTGAGGCTAGGATTAAATAGATTTCAAGAAATATCAATGACTATCCCAAGGTCACCTATCAAGGTGAAAAGAGAGCTAACCCTAAAACCTATGACTCTTAGCTCTTGCATCATCCACAACAACCCACTGTCTCCTTCAATTACTCACTTTTCATCATAGCTCCATATCCTGCTGTTTCTGGATTCTCTTTTATAAACTCCATCATGCTGAGGAGTGACTGTTCTGATGAATATCTGTGACTAGAGATGAAATCTTCCATGTGCTGATGGATGTTACCATAGCAATTATCGTCTGGTTTTCCCAACAACTGGAATTCTGAGAGCTACTCACTTTGGTGATTTGGTGAGAGTGATATGGTAAAGAAATAAAAAATAACTTTTTTTAATGGAAGCAACAATAGGGTTTATATCTTGGAATTTCACTAACCTTCAACCAACTCACTTTCCATAATAAATCATGGATTATTTCTGAATTAGAATTTTCCAAAGAATTAAGGATTTTTTTCTCATTAGCTCCTTCCTTTCTCATCAGATATGGTATTCTCTGTCAAATGTAAGTTTCATATTGCCAGCCTTGGTTAAATATATGGTAGGGATCAATGTTGGTATAAGATAAAATATTAGATTTTAAATACATCAAAATAAGATATAAACAAAATATACCTGTACCAACTGGTCACATTTAAGACTATATAATAATCTTGAAATGTGTCTGTGCTGGGTATTGGGCAATAATTCTATAGTCAGATACATTCATTCAAGGTTTGAGGAGGAGGATTGAAGGAAGAAGAGGAGTTTTACAAGTGTTAGCCTGGGAAAACAAAATACCTGAGTAAACTGAATTGATTTTAATCCTCTCAACAAATATGTCAAATGCAGGCCACACTTTAAACTCATGCATTTAGCTTGAAAGATTCTAGGATCATTTTTATAACCTGCAGGTTTTTCATCAGTGACAATAATTAAGCTCTGCTTTGGAAATACTAACTAACCCCCTGGGCTTTGGAAGCCCTGGACTCAATAGGTAGAGCCACATATTTACATGGTAAGATCTTCCAGCCTAACATGGAATGGAGAATGTACCGATCCAAGAAGTCGATAAAGTCATTCATTTCTTCTCCATATCTTGACATTAGGAGGCAGGCAGAATCAAGTTTCAGCTTGGGTAGAATTACAGCAGGAGGAAAATCTCAGTCAATGCTATTTAGATGAATTCTTCAAAATGCTACAGCTATTAGAATGTCTTCGATGCTTTGTTGAATTACAGCAATATTAAACTCTTCTAGAGCTACATTTTCAAGGCTAAATTTGCCTTGTGAATGTTTTTAATTAATCAGCAAGTAATTATTAAGTGCTTACTATGTGCCAGGCACTGTGCTAAGTGCTGGAGATAAAAAGGAAAAATCAAAGTCCCTCCTCTCAAGGGGCTCACTTTCTGATGGGGGAGAGAGAAATGAATATTTAAATGAGAATATGCCAGATGAATGCAGAATAAAGGGAAGGTGACCTTAGGGAGAATGGAGAAAGACCCCTGGAAAGGATGGTGCTTGTGTTGAGGCTGATTCGGGAGGAGAGTGTGGCTGTCAACTTTGTGTAGCCCTGACTCACTTAAATCCAATTTACACACGTCAAGATTTCACCCTTGAAGTGATGTGATGTCATTCATCCTGAGAATGAAGAACCATAAAAAAGGAAGGAAGGCATTCTAGGCCCTCTAGCTATCTCTAGAAAGATAGTCAGCATAAAGACCCAGATATGGCATTTGGAGAGCAGTGTTGGAGGAACAGCTAGAACACTACAATTTTGAAAGTGGAGTGGAAGGGAGTAGAACATAAGAAAGTGGAAAAGGTGGAAGGGAATAAGACCATGAAACTCATCTTCAGAGGATGATAATAAGAGGTAACATTTTAAAAAATCATTTTAAGATTTGTAAAGCACTTGCAATATGTTAGCAGCTCATTTGATTCTCACAACTACTCTGTCATTATTAGCTGAGAAAATCCAGAAATCAGCAAGAGGCAACAAATGGTTTTGGAGCACCAAGGTAGCCAGATCCTGAGATCCAATTTTGGTCATAGGAGTTAGATGAAGAAGGATTGATTGATTGATTGATTTTAATTGGAATGTGTATCTCCTAGGGAAATGCAGATCTTATTTTTCTTTTTAAATTAAGGTATATAATGAATTCTTGAAGAACTTGTTAAATCTCAGAGGAAAATAAAGGGCTCCCTGGTACCCCATGAAAGTCAAAAGTTAAATATGAAGAAAAGAATTATCAGTCATTGCACTCCCTCATTCTATTACTACCATCCTTCCAAAGTTAACTGCATTACAGTACAGAGTAGCATGGAGCCCACATTTCTCCAAAGTAGGAATCATGAATCTCAAGAGGATTAGTCCAGAGCACTCTAGCTCTGACACCTTTTAGCCTTCCTGCCAGCCAGGCTACAGACACATCCAGATTTTTCTAAATTCCATAAGAGGGCCTTTTCCCCTCAAATACTGTTTAGATGCTATGTTAGCTTCAAAAAAAGAAAAGAAACATGCATTTTCTGATTCTGGGATCACAAGCAAAGGAAGGCTAACTGGAAAGTACTGCTGGAAGAGGGGTTGAGAAGTGCCAGGGATCCAGAGGAGGGTGCTCCAACTCATTAAAGCATAAAAGAAGCTTCCTTAGAAGTCAGAAATGGGACTTTGCAAATCCCCCTATGAAGCCAAGAAATGAATAAATAAAGCAGTGACTAAAAATAGAAGAATTGTTAGAGTATGATTTTTTTTTTCACTATGGAATGACTAACAACATTTTTAAAAAAAAGCTTGACACCTACTTAGACTCAACCCAATGCTACCTTCTTGTTGAAATACTGGTTCTTAGCTGAGCAACTCATGGGAGAAAAGAAGCTCTCTCTTCTAAACTCTAAGTCTCCCACCTGAAATGCTCCAATTAGCTTGTTCTCTACAAGATCACTACATTATATATTCATTTACTTATTCAAAGTCTCCAGACTTTCTTTTTGGATTTATTTAGGCGCTATGGACAAAGCTTTTTTGTTTTCTTTCTTTCTTTTTAAATGGCCAAATTGTATGGTCTAGAAAAGGTTTTCTCCTCATCTCTCTCAATGTAGAACAAAAATTCTGGCCCTTTTTGCTGTCAGGGATCTCTTTAGCAATTGAGAACTCTATAGATTTCTCATTACTATGTTTATAAATGCTAAAATAAAATATCCAGAATCACAAAGGAAACCAATTATATTTCAACACAGTTATCTGTTTAAAAAGGTCCCTGGTTAAAGTTCTCTGTATGAATTTATCTAGAAAGGTAAAAACTGAACACTGATTAAGATAACATGGAAGGAACCCCAAAGATACACCATTATAGTGGCTGAAAAATAAAAACAAACCACCATGTTTAATGAATTAATGATCCTTGTTTATTCCACAAAATAATTAAAATATACTGTAGAAACAGTCTCCTTTCATTCTGTGAGTGATAGGGATGCTCCAGTTCTGTTCCTAGCCATTTGTCACTCAGAGAGCAGATGCCAAAAGATAGAGGCTTGGGTGAGAGCATTGCTATCCAATTTTCTAGCAGCTCCCTTTTGCATTCTCCTTTGGATTTCAAAGCACTCATATAACAAGGCACCACTACTTTCTTAAATCAGTTTTGTTTTGTTGCAAAATGAACATGCCAGGCTAGATTTCAGCATCCAAGTGAAAGAATGATGCCTCCTAGAATCAGTGCATCTTACACACTAACTCCAGGAAGTCACCTTCTCTAAGTGACAATCATATACTATAATCATAGGAAAATAGGTATCTATTCAAAGAGCCTAAGTGCACCCCCTAGAATCACTTCCTGAAGTAATATTTGTTTTCACTACTTAAACATTTGTGCATGCACTTACACACACTCACACACACACACACACACACACACACACACACACACACACACACACATGCATGTGTTGCTCACAATCAACCTCAGTCAAGGAGCCTGATCTTTCCCAATACCAAAGCTGTGCCTTTCATGGCAACCAAGGTCAGGAAAAGATCCCATTATTTAAAAAGGGAGGGGTCATTTCTTTATGAGACCTACCACAGGGCAGAGGATGGGAGCCAGAGGAAAGTTCACATAAGTATTGGAGAATGAGTTAGATCAAAGGAAAAGCTAAACATTCCGAAGCCTCTGCCATATAGTTTCTGACTTCCCTCTCAAAAGATATCAATCTCTTCCCTCAGAAACTTGTGCTGACCAAGAGGGGAAGACTCTCTGCCTACCATCAGTCAATCAAGAACAAGGCTCACCACCAAGTTCTTAGATCCCCCTCTCCAAATGCACCCTACAGTAGGAACTCTTGGCCCATGATCTTCAACTGGGTCTGAACACTCAGTCCAGTCAGGCCCCAGACTTCTCAATGATACAGCAAGGAGAAGACTACCACGAGGTAGTCTCCCATGAGTGGCAGTAAGACTAGCCAAACTTCGCCATGTCAGTGTTCCCTATATGCTCCTGATCCAAAGAAGAGGAAGCTTTCTGTCAATGAAACTAGTCTAACAATCCATTGGCTCAGATAGATAGAGCTTCTAGAAGATATAGATTAAAGTACCACTTCTGACATTCTTCTGGGTAAGCCTAAAGAAGTCATTTCACCTATGAGAGCTTTGGGTGACTCTCTCACACTGTGAACTGTGGAAAGCATCATCTACAAGATCCTTGCATGGATGAAATGTAGGCTACTCTGTACTGTAATACACTTAACTTTGGAGGGATGGTTGTAATTGAAGGAAGTCACCTCACTGAGGAAGTACAATGCCTGAGAGCAAAATGTTGTAATTCTTTGCTTCATATTTTCCTTTTGAATCCCATGAGGTACCAGGGAGTCCTTTCTTTTCCTCTGAGATTTAACAAGTTCTTCAAGAATTCATTATGTAACTGAATTTAAAAAGAAAAGTAAGCTCTGTATAATAGATTTACTATTTCTTCTGTTCTCTAGTTTACATGGAAATACTCATTTTATTTGATGCTTATGAAGTGCAGAATAAAATTTTAAAATTCTTCAGAGTTTGACCCTGTTGAGGAGGTAGTCCAGCCTAAAACAAGATTGGACTCTAATTGAGAAAGGATTTGAGAATAAATCTAAAATTCGCCCTACCAATATCTTCTGAATCCCTCTGCAATGATGACTGGTGGGGAGTTAGGAGGAGAAGGGGATGTAGCCTAGGGCAATTGGACAATTCAATCCACCTGCCCCTCCAATTTGAGAAGGTATTACCATTTCTTTAGCTTCTTTCTCCCGGACTCCCTAAGCTCAGTATGGGGGGCGGGGGGATGAGAAGAAAGAACCCTTAAAGACAGGAAGGCCCTGACTACCCAGAAATCATTCCCAAGACTACAGTATAGCAAAAATGATAAGATTCCCCATGATACTGCTCCCTTCCTATTTTCCCCAATTCAGTAGACTCCAAGAACATGTGCTATTCTCTGAAAATGATGGCCCCACTGAGTGAGCAATATTTATTTGGTGCAATCCTGCAGCACAATGGGGCAGTGGTCAGAAATAGGCATAAGAATTTTTCCCAAACTGAATATTCACACACCCATTGGCTAATCCTCTCCTGGATCCTGGGCACTTCATAGACCTCTCTTAGTGGAATTTCCACCTGGGGTAGCCCTCGAGCTCTAATGACTAAAACCATCTACTTTTCCTTCCTTTCATTCTCATCAGCCACTCCATGATCCCTACATTGCCATCAGTCACTGGAACAGACCCAGCCCTAAATCCTAAGAAATATTCTTAACAGCCTCCTGTTTTCAGGTATTAATTCTAGTTCCCTTGGAAGTTCTAGGGACACAAGAAGGGAGGAGGAGGCAGTAAGAAATAGAAGAGGGAGTATGGAAAATGACTATTGAGCTAAGGTAGTCTTGGCTACTAATTCCTAAAAACAAAAAGCTTTCTTTCACCCAGTCCTCTAGGGCACCTAGGACAGAGCAACAGATAGTCTGGGCAGAAACAGACAGTAGGTGTCATCACTCCCCCTTCCACCAGAGCTGGTAAAGTGTATCACGAATATCACCTTGATGGGTGGGAGCAGGGGCTTTGGGGCAAGACCTGGGAAGGTGGGATCCAGCAAAGAGGGAGGACTGGACTTGAATCAGAGCTTGGCTCAGAGTCTTACCTATTCAAGGTCATCTGACCTCCCTGGGGTATGATTTACCCCAGCAGGAAGAGGAAGAGCATCTGCTCCCTCTCTCCCGTTCTCCCATTCCCCCCCTTAATAGTTGATTGAATAACTTAAGGACTGGAGGTCAGAGGAGGTCAGTCCTTAAGCCTTTACCTGCGACCCTCATCTTCCTTTACTGATTATAAGGATCTAAGAGGCGCCAGTCTAGCCAGCCTCCTGGGGAAGTCCCTGTCCTCTCAGCACCTACGTCGGTCTCTCCTTCTCGGGGTCTCGGCTTCAGTGTCTCCCTATCCTCTCGCCCTGTACCTTACGGTCTCCGTCTCTAATTCCAGTTGAATATCTCTGTATCTCACACTCTTCTTACCCTGATCTTATAACCCCTAAGTGAGAAGATAGAGGGGGGAGTATGTTTTCTGGGTTGTTTCCATCCCGAAGAGAGCAGTCTCTTCCACCGGTCTAGCCCCGGAGACCCCGAGGGAAGAGTGGGGGACGATTAGAAATTTAAAGTCAGCCCCAGCCAAAGGAAGGACTACCAGTGGGCTCCAGACCCTTCCCTCTCATTGGGGACTGCCCGTTCTGAGTGTCCGACGCACATTGTGGTTTGTAGGAGATGTTCTAGGGCTAGGACAGCCTGCGGACGCCAGGAATGACCCCACCCCCGCTCCCGTCCATCTTCCAGCAGCTGGGAGACAGGAGGTGGGGACTGCGATGCAGGGGCGTAGCTCCTCTGGCCCCCACAGGACGGCGCTACGGGTCAGAAGCTCAGGGCCGGGACAGGACAGACCTTCCCTCCCATTCCCCACTCCCCCCCCCACACACACACACTCTCACACTCGTTCTCCAACACTGCTCAGGGACCAGGAGCCCTCTGAACCCGCCACAGGACAAGCCCAGGGCAGCCGGCTGGGGTCCAAGCTGCCCGTCAGGGCAACTAAGTAGGTAGGATGGAACCTAGTTGCCTGAAGCAGAACGGGCACCACTGGGCAAAACAAGGCAGGGCAGGATGCTCCAGACAAGGGCGGCTTGGTGAGCCACCTCTCCAGCGGAGAATGAGGGACACCCCTCTCCATTCTTGTCCCTTGCCCTGCCAGAGTGCCCAGTCTAGGCTCGGGTCAGTAAGCACTCAGGGAACTTTTGCCGGGAGTCAGTTAGAGGGGAGAGGACCCAGCCTCCAGCTTCCCTTCCCATCTCGGCCACAGGCACTGACCACCTGCGCTCCAGACCCACCTCGAGATTCACTGCTTGCTCAGAGCAGAAAGGCCAGAGTTCCAGAGGTTGTTCCTTCCCTTGGTAGTAACCGCGGCCTCAGTCCCGCGTCTGTGTCCCGCAAGATGAGCCCAACAATACGTCCTGGCAGTGCACCCCAAACAAGTCCCCCTAATCCCTGCGCGCCTTCTGCGGCCCCAGCGGCGAGAAAGAAAAGGGGAAGAGGGGCAAGAAAAAACAGAGGGGGGAGGGGAACAGGAAAAAGAGCGGAATGGGTGGGGGAAGGAACCCCCAAGCTCACCTACCTGCGGCGCCGTGGGGTCCACGCCGCCCGCTGCGGCCATAGAGCGGGGCTCCGGCTGCGTAGGAGCCGGAGCCGGAGCCGGGAAGTTGGACCCAGTCGAGTTAGTGTCTGAGTTGCCAAGCTGGACTCGGGAGTCTCGTCCTCCTCCCAGGCGCGGTCGCCTGGCCGGGGCACATTCTCCGCACTCAAAGCGCCCGGGTCCCCGGGGCCGCCGCCACGCTTTCGGAACCCTCCGGATCCATTCACAGAAAGCCCTTGGACCGCCCTAGGCTTCTCCTTCCTCCGGCTGAAGTGGCCTGCTAGCCCAACCCGCGTACTCGTCCGCGGACCCGGAGACACCTCGCTCAGGGGAAGCGAGTCGGAGCAGCCCTGGAAAGCCCGGCGGTCTCCTGGAGACCGCTACTGCCTGGGATGCAGCTGTCGCTGCCTCGGATGCCGCTGCCTCGGACGCTGCTGCCTAGGATGCTGCTGCCGCTGCTACCAGCAGCCGAGGACCCGCACCCGGCGAACTGCAGCATCCCGAGGAGGAAGAGGAGGAGGAGGAAGAGGAGGAGAAGAAAAAGGAGGAGGAGGCAGCGCCACGGCTCCCCCGGACAGCGCCATGCGGCAAAGGCCCGGCAGGTGGGTCCGAGCAGAAAAAGAAGAGGAGGAGGGGGGCGGAGAGTAGGCGCCCAAGGACCTTCCTGCCCTCGAGCTGCCCCCGCTCCAGCACTCCAGCTCCGACAGCTGCCTAGCTGCTTCTCCAGGCGATGGCACAGCCCCCGTACTTTTTGAGTGCCCGCGGCCGCCAGGCAGTCCGTCCCTGGGCAGGGAAAACGAGGTCCTCCTTCAGGTGGGGAGGCGGGGGAGAGGAGGCGGGTCGAGGGAGGCAGGCTCTGCTGATGGGTGGGAGCAAAGGGGAGATGGGGGGGAAGCAGCTGGAAGAGCCAGCTAGATGGCTCCTCCCTCCCTATCCCGCTGCCAGCCCGCCAGGCCCTCGCCCCCTGGGATGATGGGCTGAGCTGAGCTGCACTCTGCTCTGCTCTCCTCCCCGGCCCGGGCCGCCCCCCTCCCCTCATCCCACCCTCACCCCTACCCCCACCCCCGAGCGGATTGCTGCCGGCAGCTGCCAAACGGCAACACCGCCTCTGCTGGCAAACACGCCTGCTGGGTCTCAGAGACCGCCTTCTAGCTGCCCCTCGTGCTCTGCTAGGCTTGGGGTGGGGGGAAGCACTAGGGAGAGAATCTCTTGTCCCGCGTGTCCACCCTTTAGTTGGAGGGAGGGAGCTACGTTTGTAGCTGTTTGACTTCTTTGGTGGATGTGGAAACAGAGGATCTTGGGAGGGGGGCATACTGACTGCTTGGATTCCCCATCCACCTTCATGTATTCACAGCATCCCACCTGCAATTCTACCTTTTATTTGTTTGTTTCCTGAAAGAAGGCAGTAAAATAAGGCCACCTGTCCCCCAGGACAGCCGGGAGTCCACTGGGGGTGATTTGACTCTCCAAGAAGTAACCCCCTTTTTTGCAGTTATATAGACATCTACATTTTCCTAAGCGACCCCTCTGCCCTTCTCAATGTTAGATTTGGACTTGTCAAGAAGGCTCGTCCGTGTGATGTCCCTCAAAGCCTCTCTCCTCCTTCACTAGCTCCTCCCTCCATCTCACGAGGCATTCTCATATTGCTTTTATATTTTTACGCCTAGAATACATTGCTATGGGGGGATTTTCTACCAACTTTTCTTTTTTTTTTCCCCCCGAAGCCCAATTCTTTTTCCTGCATTCTTTGGGAGGGAGGTGGTTCTCCTTTATTAGGGAAATCTATAAATAGACATACTACCTAGTGGAAGTAGTTTCCCACTCAAAGTTGCTGCTCTGATTTAACAATCTTCAGGCTCCAGGTTAAATATCGGGACTTAATGAAACCTGAATCCAGACAAGTGACAGAACAGCCCAAATAACGGTGAGGCACTTGGTTCCATTATTTTCCTGGGAAATATATGGTGATACAAATAGTCCAGCCTATTCCCTATGGTGCTCACATGTGTCAGGAACAGGAAAAATCAAAAGCTTTGCACATATGGTAACATTCATTTGTCACTGGGGTTCACATTCGACAAAGTCTCCGTAATATACACGTTTACTCTCTGATTCTCAGTAACAAGAACATCACTAGGAAAGTAACTTGAAAATCCTCATTTGGGAAGATGCAGCCTCCCTAGTACCACAAACTTTCTCCCCTCATTGAGATGGTCTTAAGGTGGAAAGTTGAAGTTACTCCAGGTCAGGAACAATGGGGAGTTGGAAGGATGCAGAGATTTTTTAACTCAGCTTCAGTGAATATGAACCTCAGTGGTCAGAGCCCTCACTGGCCACAGAAACCACATTTCATGAAGCAGGACCGTGTGCTGTCACACTTCAGGCCCAGCTCCAGATCTTTGGGGGCAGTGATTGCCAGTCTGCTACCTATCCAGAGGAGGTAAAGGAAGATAACACTCTCTAAACAGGAGGCTTAGAGGAGACAGCATCCCAGCTTAGCTGGTTGTGTGAGGATAAAAAAGGACCCCAAGGATCTCACCATATGTGCCTTCCATAGGCAGCTAGTATATGTGGATACTTCACTGGGTCCATGATCACCTTAGTATGTGTCTCCTCTACAAGAGAAAAGATCACAACCTATCTATATTTTCTAATAGTCTATGATTCTTGTTCACAATTTGCCATATATCATAAAATCACAGAATGGCAAGGGAATCTCACAGAAATCTTGTCCAACTCATTTCTTAGCAAAGGCCAGCTCTCCTTTCTCCCCATCCTTCCCTTATATATCCCCAACAAGCAGTCACCCACTATACTAATACCGAGCCACCCAACTTGCAAGCTTTCCACATATAGATTGAGATAGCCATTGAAGTTTTTTCCTGTGACTCTGTGACTATCCTTAAAGACCTCCAGGGATGAGGAATTTATTGTCACCCTAGAGAGCTTATTGAACTTTTGAATTACTCTGGCTTATTGGACTTGACTGCCCATAATCATCTATCTTCTTCTAAAACTGGACTTGGAGATAAGATCAGTGTTCAGATACTGCTTCAGACATTTCCTAGAAGTATGATCTTGGGCAAACTATTTAACAAACCATCTACCTGTTTCTTCATCCTCAAAAAAGGTGATAATAGTAGCTACTTCTCAATTGTGGTGATGATGAAGGGAGGGCATGGCCACTCAGCTTGAGAGGTTGAGTTGAGGGAGGAAAGAGGGTTCAAATTGGCTTGCTCCTGGTAGGGTAAAGCCTCTCTGCTGGATAGCTCAGTCTACTGCTTGTCTGGGCTGGGAAGGGTCCTAAACTGGCTCCTACTGATCCTGCTGCCCCTATTTTTCAAAGTCATTCATAACTTAGCCTCCTCTTGCTTTTCCGTTCTCATTCTACCTTGCTTCCAACATCTATTCTTTGATCCAGTGACACTAATCTCCTGGCTATTCCACAAACTAAAAATTCCATCACTGTTCTCCTATTTTTTCTGTCCCTCATGGCTAGAATAATCTATCTTCTAACTTTCCTGACCTCCTTTAAGTCCCAACTAAAGTCTCATCCTTATAGAAAACCTTCTCCCAACACCTACCTCTTAAATCTAGGGATTTCCCTCTATTAATTATCATCAAACACTATTCTTTCTCACATTACACAATCCAAATTTACCTACTTCCTGTTTCCTGTACATCACACTTCTCCCACTGCCACCCCCATATCTTTGCAATGATGCCTGCAATGTTCTCCTTTCTCCCCTCAGTCTCTTGGAAGCCTTGGCTCTGGTAAAGCCTCAGTTCAAGGGCTCAAGTTCTTTCCCAATTCTCTCAGCTTTTAGCTACACAAAAAAAAATAATTATCTTTTATTGGGATCAAAGTGCTTACAGTGAAAATATCAAATTCGAATCCCACCCCTCCAATATCAGGCAAATTCTTAAATGCCTGAAAATGTTTTTCTGGGGATTATTTGTATCCCTAACATTTATAATAATATAGGTGATTAACTAAGCTTCTTCATTTATTTTACAACCTTCCCTAAAGTAGAACAAAGCCATTTCTGGCCAGAAGGAGGGTGTTAAAATCTGGAGGAATCCACTTTGTTTGGCAAGTATCTATGCTTAGATAGAATTCTCTCATTACTATGGATTTTCCTGAGGAACCTGTCATTTTCTAGTTTTCGATAGTGTGAATACAAAAGCATCAGCCAATAGAACCATCTAGAGATGTCCATCAGTTAGGGAATCTTTGTGTCTGGGCACCTACCCTGACAATTCGAAAGCCCTTTAGTGGAACATGCTTGCTCAGACTGGGTGCTCATGTATCCTCAACAAAATCCAGCAGCTGGTAGGCTAGAGGGATCTTTGCACACATACCTGTCATCATGCTTTCTAGAGCTTCAATATAAGCATAGGGACCTCTTCATGAAAAGTTAATAAAGTTTGGAATTGAAAGGGCCTGACCTCAACAAGAATTCACTATCTACATACATAGGTGACAAGTGACTATATAACTTTTATTTGAAAACCTGAGAGGGACAGTTCTTTTCTGGCGGCCTGGACTATTTTGAGACAGCTATAATTATTGGGGAACTTTTGTCTCAAGCCATGCCTAAATTACCTTTTGCAATTTACACATATTGCTCCTAGTCTGGAACCAAGCTAATAGACTTTATTTTCTATTTTAAAGAGGAGAACAATTGTGTACCCTCATCTACCTACAAACAGGATCTAGTCTTTTCTTCTCTAGGTTAACTACTCCCAATTTCTCCAATTGGTGTGGGGTAATCATTGTCAAGAATGATGTGAATTCTAGCCACTGTCAACCTTATCACACACAGAAGGAAGCCAGATTCCGGGGACTGTCTTATCAGCATAACTAAGGCATACTCAACTCACCAAAATAAGGTATATTCTTCCTTTGGGACCAAAGCACCCTCATTATCCTATATTAGCACACCCTATTTCTTCCTGTTCCATCATACAGTTGCTGACATAGACATAAAACACATGCAAATTTGTTTTAGACCAGGACCTTCCCTCACTCCTCCTTAACTCTCTAGTCTCTGCCCTTTAAATGGCCCATTTCACTCATAGCCTCCTGCTTAATCATTTTGATTAGCCTGTGTACTTTTTAATGACAATAAAGTTTATAACTATGATAATGCTTTTTGTGAATTTTTCACATTCCAAGCCACTGTCCCAGAACCTGATACTTCATCGCAATTAATCCTAATTCCTAAGGCTCATCACTATCCCCAATTGTCATTCTCTAGACACCCTCCAATTGATCAAATGTCTTGCTAAAATTTCTTTACACAGAAGAATGCAATTCCACTCCTTCTTCCCCTGCCCCCAACATTGACTAACTGTTGAATTTTCTGCCTTTCCACATCTGTTAGAGGTGCCTAGACTCCTGAATTTGTATAGGCTTTGGTCATAGTGTAATCACAAATTAATTGTACAGTTTTGCTCCCAAAGAATATGTTTAATGAGTCATTATCACAGAGCCTATCAGGAAATTCTTAGCTCTTCAGTGAACATGCTAATCTAGTGCTCTATTGAAATTTTTCTGTGCTGAAGATTGGAAGGAGGAAAGAGTATGGAAACAAACATTGAAATGGCAGAGTTGAAGTTCCTTTCCTTTGGATGTAAAAGATACTTTCCAGCATTAGGATCTAAGACTAGAATAGCTCCCATGCCTTAGAAATGGCCAGGAAGACCAAGAGCTTCGTTGTAGGATACATGCTATATACACATATCCCCAACCACAGAATAATTGGTCAGATTCAGATTAGTAATCAAAACTGAAGGTGGAATCCCTGATAGAGGAAACTTGCTCTGAACCAATGATAGTTGGCAACCTTATCTCCAAGACTCTGAGGGAGCCAAATCTGCTCATCTAGCTTGGCCCAAAGATTACCAGAGCACTCCAGTTGAAGAGAATGCAGTAATAATAGCTAAAGTTTTATGACATTTTAAGGCTTGCAAAGGCAAGTCAATAAGCATTTATTAAGCACTTAATATGTATTAGACACTGTTTTATCTTGGCAAAACACTTTATTATAACAATAATAGCAGCTAGCATTTAAGATTTGCAAACATGTTTTACAAATCTTGTTTCATTTTTTTTCCCACAGCCTTGGGAGATAAGTGCTATAATTATCTCCTTTTTATAGGTAGAGAGACTGAGGCTTGAGAGAGGTAAAATGACTTGCCTAAGGTCACACAGCAAGTAATTATCTGAAGCTGGAGTTAAACTTCATTTCCCTGACTAAAGCCAGGTCCAATTCTGTCACCACCATACTCAATAAACTTCAGTGGCTCTCTATCATTTCTAGAATCAAATATAAAATCTTTTTGTCATTCAAAGCCTCAGACCTTCCCATTCTTCTTAAACTTTATCCCCCCCCTAAAAACCAGACCCACAACTTATGATCTAATGAAGCTGGCCTCCTTGCTGTTCCTCAAACAAGATACTTCATCTCTCAATTCTAGTCCTTTTTATTGATGCAAGGAATGCTCTCCCTTTTCATCTCTGCTCTTGATTATCCTGACTTCTTTCCACTCCCAGATAAAAGCCCACCTTTTTAAAGTCTTTCCTAATCATTCTTAATTCTGGTGCTTTTTCTCTGTTGTTATCTCCTAATTTTCCTGTATATATCTTGTTTGTATGTAGTTGTTTGCTTCTAATCTCCCTCATCAGATTGTAAGCTCCTTAAAGGAAGAGACTATTGTTTTTTTCTTTTGGTTTGGTTTTTTGTGTCAGTATTTAGCACAGTGCCTGAAACATAATAGGCACTTAATAAATCTTTATTTGCTTGAATTGAATATTATTCTCATGTTTTCTCCCCCTATAAAGTTAGAAGGTTGTGAATGTGGTTACCAGATAGGGACCATCTTCTTGCCTTTGTAACCTATGTCCCAAAGTCCTTTAGTATGGAACCCTCTCCTCATTGATAAAGAATACTCCCAAATTCCTGTGTAAGGGGGGAAGATGGAGTTGGAGAGGAGAAAATGAGAGTCTTTTCAGAGTCCTTATGTCTCTAAGGTTTGAGGTCCAGAGTTGCATAGGACACTTCTGGCTTCCACTTTGAGAAAGATGCCAACCCTAATTCAGGCAGCTGAAGGGAAAGTATTCTTCTGGGAAGAAACTGACTTGAGAAGAGCTAGCAGTCTCCATCATGACCCTTTCCCCACTAGAGACTGGAGAATTTCTTGGGTGAAATTTGAGAATTTCTCACTTGGTCAAACTGAGTTAATTTACTCTCAATAGGAGAGCTCCTTCATTTTATGTATTGTAGTTCAGTCTTCTGAAATGATTAATTGAAGAAATTATGCATCACAGTTCATTAAAATAGAGCAATGAATAACTCACTAAATTAGTTGTCACCAGTTTCTTTTCCAGTGATCAACACTGGAATTAACATATGAACCAGAAATTTTCCAGCAAGAGAGATCCTTCTTCAACAATCTCATTTTTCATTCTGAGATTAATATATATGCACATATATACATACATATGTTTGTGTGTATAATATATTTGAATGAAATAATTCAGACTTTTATTTCTACTTTTTTTCCTTGAATAAATCTAATAAATAAATTGATAATATGTGAATGAAAAGAGAAATAAATAAGGCATTCAGGTTATAGCCTACAAGGTAAACTCTAATTCAGAAATCCTAAACCACATCTTCTTGGTTAGCTGTTTACTTCCCAGATTATTTTTTTTTTGTCTTTTACATCCCTTGCATTCAATGGATAACACTGAGGAAAACACTCTGTGACCGTGCCATCTTTATTTTCTTGACCAAGTTTTCAAAATAATTTGTGGCACATTTTAGATTTCTTCTGGTAGTGTCCTTCATACCTAAGGGAATCATCAGAAATGGATAGTTGTTATTCATTTCAAAAAGTCATGGATCTTTGTATTGCATCTATGTCTCAGGAAGACAAGTTTGCTTCTTTCTTGCTGTATTCAAATTACCTTGGGGCCCCTGAATTGGAATCAACAACTTCTACTCCTCTTTTTCCTTAGTTTCTTACTGGATAGGCTCTCACATGATCCCTCCAGTGGCTCAATTATTACATTTTTTAGGGAGGGCGAGAAGCTTCATCCATCTCAGAGCATCCAAATCCCTTCTCTAGAACAACCTCAAATTATTTTTAAGGTCTAATAGTCTAACTTTTTATTTACTTCCATTTCTCATTTGTGTAACATTCTTCCATTCCTGGCAAAGGTCAAGTTTCTCCTCTCAAACCTCAGATCCTTTTTGCCCCTCACTGACCTTTACTTTGGTTACTTTAAGGGACCCTTCATTCTGCCTAACAATCTGAAGGGTAAAGAGGCATTCATCCTCCCATCCTAAGAATACCAAGTATTTCTCCTGGCGAGAAATGCAAATGTAGTCCTTTGGATAACAAGTCATTATCCAATTGCCCCTACAAAGGATAAATATAAAAAGATGCAATAAATGACTCTTGCTCAGGCATACTTTGATAAGCAGTGAAACTGCCCCCAAATCTGATTTCAAACTTAGGGTGTCAGGGTACATGATAATAATAATAACACCACCAATAATAATAATTGTCCATAATTCATAAAAGGTATATATGTATCTTATGAAAGGAATATTAATCAATAAACAATAATGTCTAAGCTTCTTTTTAGAATTTAAAGGGTTTTATGCTATCTGCCTCCAGAGAAGGAATTGATATTATCTGAATAAAGACCAAAGCATATTATTTCTTTCTTTCTTCCTCTCTCCCTTCTTTCCTTCCTTCCTTCCTTCCTTCTTTCCTTCCTTCCTTCCTTCCTTCCTTCCTCTCTCTCTTCTTTTTTCTTTCTTTCTTTTATCCTATCTTCTTTCCTGCCTTCCTTCCTTCTTTCTTCTCTCTCTCTCTCTCTCTCTCTCTCTCTCTCTTTCTCTCTTTCTTTCATTCTTTCTTCCTTTCTTTCTGTCCTTTTGTAATTCATCTTCTTGTACAGAATGACTGTTATGAAAATGTTTTACCTGATTGAACATCTATAATCTATATTAGATTGCTTACCATTTCAGGGAGTGGGGAGGAAAAGGAGACAGGAATAGAATTTGGAACTCAAAAAGAAAATTTAATGTTAAAAAATGTTTATACATGTAATTCAGGGGAAAACATTTTCCCCAAAATAATTTAAAGCATTTTAATTTTAAAAAGTGCCTCTTATCTGTGGAGCAATGTGCTTGGTATGATCAAATGAGCAAATTAATCTACTCTCTATGATTATATCCATACAATGATATGTAAGTCCCTTATTGCTCTATCAAGGTCCTATTATTTAAAGAAATAAATTACAGAAATATGCAATTTTGACTCATATGGATATATGTTTTACATATCTTCACATGTAGAATGATATATTGTTTGCCTTCTCAATGAGTGAGGGAAGGGCTGAAAGGGGGAAGAGAATATGGAACCCAAAAGTAAAGTACAAAAAATAAGCATAATGTTTAAAAACACAGAAATATGTCATTTTGTAATATTCTTCTAATGTGAAATCATCTTGTAGCTTTTTTTCCTGTGATCAACTACAAAAGCACCTCTAAAGTTTTTCTAACCAAACAGCTCAGAGCACATAGTTCATGACTTATAGAAAAAGGAAGACTCAAAAGATTAGTTTCAGCCTAATATTCTTATAATTTTTGTAGGGTTTTGCTCATAAAACTTGACAATGGATAATCAATAGTAATTTCCCCAAAGGGGAGGTTTTATTATTAAATTGGAACCAAGATGAATTTGCTTTGTTAGGAGAATTCTATCGGCTCCATGGAATGGCACATGATTCATTTACCTACTATCTTCCTACCATGGCAGTGGAGCTGGTGCCTCTGAGAAATTGAGGTAAAGTTCTCTTGGAAACAAAAAGGTATTTCTCAATAGTTCCTACCTTCAAACTTTCTCTGCATAAAGCTTTGTTTTCTATTAGTCTTTTTCCAAAGTACATGGGGTTCAACAGGGTTCTCTGGCTCACAAAGACATGGGTTGGATCTTTGAGTATTTGGGGGCAGCAGGAAGTGGAGAGAAGGTTGGTAGGTTTTTCCTCAAAAAATCTGAGGAGCACCCTTGTGATCAATGAGACTTGGAGTCCATCAAAGTCATCAGAGGTTCTATAGCCATCTCTGCTTAGTTTGAGGAGGAGGCAGCAGAACAGCTGAGTGACAACAAATGAATTGACCAATCAGCCAAGACACTATGCTCTAAAAGAATCCAGCCCTGCTGACCAAGGAAGGGAATAGGTCACTGTGAATCCCTCAGCCCAAAGGGGGAGCTCTATGAAAAGCAGAGACTCAAAGACCAGGAGTTGCAAGGGACTTCCTGGTCTCTCTTGTTCCACATATATATGTGCTTATCTTTTCATGTTTTAAGTCTTAGTCCACTCACCTCAAAGATGGTGTGTGTGTGTGTGTGTGTGTGTGTGTGTGTGTGTGTGTGTGTGTGGTGTGTACACAAACCACCAGAGTAAAGGAAGAGTGCATCCCTGGTTTGAGGAATATTATGTAATTTTTGTCACTGCTATATATTTTCAGTAAAAATCCCTTTTGAAAAGTTAATTTTCTTTATTGGAGAGCATATCAGATGGGGTCTAGTCCTTTTGAATCATCCCCTAGAATCCCTACAAGGAGAAGTATTATTCTCCTCTCTGGGTACTTAACTTTCTAGTCCAGTGTGAGAAGGGGAATGAACTAAAAGGAAATATAATCCTAAAAACAGGTTATGGTTCCCCTCTTTCTTCGAATTCACCAGGCTGGATCAGAAAATCATCCCACAAGGCAGTGGAAATTCTGCCAAACCTCATAAACACCATCTCCCCATAGGCTGAACTTTTATTCCTCCAGTCTTTTGTGCTTTAAGCATTCTTTTTATGGTGGAGGAAATAGCTAATAAATATACAATAAACTCCAGTGTCTCCCTATTATTTCCAGTATTAAATGTAAAATCTTCTGCCAGATTTGAAAGTATTTCTTAATCTGACTCTCCCTTGCCCTTAGAATCTTTTTACATCTTATTCTTTCCCTCATCATTTACAATTCAGTGACTTGGTCCTCCTGACTTCCTTGCACAAGACACTCCACCTTCCATATTTAGACTCCCTCATCTTCAAGCCTAGCCTCCTAGACTTTCCTATTTTTCTCTAAGCCCCAATCCTACCTTTTACAAGAAATTTTCCCCATAAAGCCAGGGTTTTCCTTCTGTTGATTAATTCCAAATTATCTCATTTATATCTTGTTTGTACATAGTTGTTTACATATTTCCCCCATTAAATCAGGGGTTCCCTAGAGAAGGGATTGGTTTTGCCTTTTGTTGCATCTACAGTATTCAGCATAGTACCTGGCATATAGTAGGTATTTACTAAATGTTTATTGACTTGGCATGACGATTCCTGTTATATATTATTCTGTATAGTGGGTAATTACCTGCCTAGAACTGAACCCTGTTAGGGACTTTTGGTGATTTATCAGATGTACCTAAGTTACTTTGGAAAATTTTCCCTGGAACTTTGAGATGGGGGCATTGTGTCAAACAAGAAAAGCCTGAATACCAAGTCTTTGGAAGTCATAATCCTCCAGTATTACACTCAGCATCTCTTAGTTTCTGGGGCCTTTGGGGCCCTACTCCTCACCCAGGAACTAACAACAGACATCTGTGATAATTGTTAGCTCCTCGATTCCTGTCTTTTTCTATGGAATTCAGGTAGAAAAGGTCCTGGGATAGGTCACTAGCCTAAGGCTTTTCTTTTATGTTTCATGTTCTGTAGGCTGGGACACAAGTAGATAAAGTGGCTTCTGTTTTACAATCCCATCAAAGTACTGAGAGATCAAATTTTCTGTGAACGTGCCAGAATTATCTTGGAGACAATCTCAGTATAATAATCAACAATAACAAGCATTTATTAAACATTATGTACCAGGTATTGCAATAAGTATTGGGGCTATAAATATAAGAAAAAGTAACACAGTCCCTGGGGAGAAGAATGATCATGGAATGGAAGTCCAGAAAGTCAGAAATAGGATCAAGAGAAGAATGAAGTCAAACTGGCCTGGGACCTTTCACAGCCTGGCCTGGAATTCCAGGAGGAAGACACTAATGGGGAAAGTGGGGCTAGCCTTGGGGAAGAATATTTCAGAATAAAACACCATAGGGGTGGTAAGTAGATAGATTGTTCCAGGTCAAGGACATCCCAGGCACAGGCACGGAAGGAATTTCCAACATGAATTAGCACTAGAATAGGTACTGTTTTAAAGTCCAGAAATTCAGGCCCAGGCCCAGTAAAAAAGAATGATGGATAGAGTATTTGATATTTAATAGGTGCTTAATATTCTGGACTGCCCCTGCTCCAAATGCTTGTTGAATGAATTCAACCAACAATAAGTTAACAAAGAAACATCAAATAAATGTTTGAATCATCCAAATTTGTTTATGGCAACAGAAGATTTATCTAGTGATTCAGAATCAGATCCTTGGCACTGAAAACAGAAAAGGTTATCCTTAAGAGTACAAAATTATTGATTAATGTATATTATACAGTGAAATGAAGTAAACCATGCAAAATATCAATGAGTTACAAAATGTTAGCATTGACTGAGTACCTGGAAAGTCATGCTCAAATCACCAGAATAATCTACCAGGAGCTCTGTAACCTTCATTAACTAACAGATGAAAAATCTCTGCAGTATATATACAAATCCAAAAATATTTTTTTAAGAATTCAGCAAAGAAACCATCCTGAAACCAAAGAATTATAATAGAAAAAAGTAACATTTTCCCCAACCACCCAATAATAACTCTGATCAAAAACCATTTAAGAACAATGTTTTCAATAGATGTCTTCATGCTGAATACATACAGTCTCTAAGTGATGGGGAGGCCAGCTCAGGTCTCCAAACTTCAGACCAAGCTGACACAAATTGGTCAGAGTTTTGAATGTTAGTGCTGTAAGACAGGCTGTGCAGAGGCCATAACTGGACTAATGTCATGACTATACCTAGAATTCTAATAGTCTAGTCACTCACCGTCATTGATGGGGCTTCTTCCACCTGCTGGTTTTCTCACTAGCCTTAATCTGGCTAGAATTCATACTCTGCCAATTTCAGTAATATTGAATAATTGACAACCAAAGAGCAAATAACCTTCTCTGTTACCCATTCTGTCATCTCCACTCTACTTTATACTAATGCCCACCTATAAAATCACAGAACTTTATTCCATATCTACTTGAGTTTTCCACTGTGCCCTCTCTGCCTCCTGTTCCATAGTTAATAAACTTTCTTTCTTTTCAAACTGCTTCCTTCCACATAATTTCTTCTTTTACCAACCAAGTCCTAGTTCTACTCAGATGATATTGCATCTTTGGTCATCCCTCCCCCTTCTTAAATATCTAAAGCAGACTGATCTCAGAGAATGGGTTAGGTGGCAGTCATTCAGTTCTGAATTTTGTAGAGATCTGGAGCCTTATACTAAAAGTTATAAAGAGCTACAAGGAAAACATCAGAAGACTTCAAGGGGGACCAGTGCCATCTGAGGGACACTGATAAAGGCTTGAATGACTGACCATATACTTCTAAGAGTACCTGGAAGCTGGGACTTCTAGAAAAGATATGGGAGTGCAGAGGCTTTAGATAGGAAAATAGAAGGAGGAGGGAATAAGCATTTATGTAATACCCACTACATGCCAAAAGTTGTGCTATGTACTTCACAAATATTATCCAAGGAGAAACCTTCTCAAGTGCCACCTGCCAAAGCCCAACAGAAGCTGGTATTTCTCATGACTCAGTTTAAGAGGAGGGGGATTCTCAAGAATCAGTTGTCTATTTTCTGTGGGAACTTTGGAGTCCTACTAGTTTATTTTGTTCCTCAAATAAACCTGTTTTTGTTTTAATATAAACTTCACACAAGTCTATGTGTTTGTTAAGAGGAACTAATGGCAACTTCCTAGGGCTAGTAGATACTGGTGTTTAGGGAAGATCCAATGGATTATTAAGATAGAAACATGTTAAATTCTCCAACTGGGCTTGTTCCCTCCTGCCAGAAATCAGTCAGTCTAGCTATACAAGTGGGTAACAGAGGAAAGAAAGATGACACCTAGACCTATCTCTCAAAAAGAAATATATACATAGGCCCAAAATCTTTCTGTAATTGGATGATATTCATTTCAGGTAAAGCAACCCACCCGGGGCAATGAAACATTCCTTTCTCCTGGATGGATTGGCTGCCATTTTTAATGGCACACATTGTCATAGCCCATGCTTCAAATAAGCAATTAAAGATATGGAGCTTTCTTTATATACAGTTTCTCTGTATGGAAATTGGATAGATGGAAAACCTCTTCAGTTCATTCAACTATTTTTTCAGAGCTTTTTGATGTCACGATAAAAGGGATTTTATAGATGATAACAAATCCTGATCATCTCAAAACCAATTAAAATATTTATTATTGCTGAGAATAAATACATGTTGAATGAAATGTGTATTGTAAGGCATGTAACTACTGAGAAATAACAAGATCTAATTCTTTATATTTAATTTCCCACATATTTTAACTCTTCCATCCCTCTCCAATGTCTTTATGGTCAGATCTCTATGGGATTGATGAGATCAGATGGATTTAAACTTTGTTCTTATCTGATCTAACGGAGATAAAAAGGATATAAACTGGGAGAAAATTATATAATTCAATTTTTCTGGCTTGTAATTTATCAGTTGAAAACCTCAGAGCTGCTCACTGACAGATTAAATGTTAACATTTCATATCCTTAAAGTTTTATTTTATTCTTTTAAAGAAAGATATCCCTTTGGTGCTAGTCTGTTTGCATTGTTTATTTTGGTATTATCATTTTTTCTTGGAACCCTCTTAAACTCTTTATTTTCAACTGTGTAGTATGTTGTGATAGGTCAGGGTTTCCTCACCATCCCCCACCATCACCTTTATTTTCCATTTGTGCATAAAAGGTCTCATTAATGAGTCCTCTGATTTGGTGGAAATCTGAAGACCATGAGAGTCACTATACCTCATCCATGTGCTAGTCTCTTTGTAAAGTAGAAAGAATGTGTATTTAAAGTTCACATTCTACTTCTATACTAATGTGAACTCTGGTCCATTTCTGAGTTTAGAGAATTAGCATGTCGGATTAATCCAGCACTTTTTAACTTAAGAGTCACTGGCTAGATTTCAGGGAACTGGTAAACTTAGATTGGGGGAAAATGGGATTTGTACTCCTGGTTCATAAAAAAAAAAAAAAAACTTCTGATAAAAACCCAGTCTGTGTTTTCTCTGAGTTTAACTTCATTCTAGTTTGGGGGCTTCTAAAAGTAGAAGCTTCTCAGAGTCAAAGGCATAAGGTTGCTTAAGGTAGGAGGTGAGGGAATATAAAAAGTATGCTATCTCTGGAATGGAGAAATGGGATTCAAATCCAGCTTTTGACCTTGCCTATTTGTGTGACCTTAGACAACTTATTTCAACTCCTTGGGTTTCCTCATCTCTAAAGGAAGGGGATTGGGTTGGCTGGTGCCAGAGTCCCTTCCAGTGTAAGGTTTATAATTCTCTGATCTTAGAAGTTGTTTGATATCCTAAAAAAAAAGAAAGTAGTTCAATGAATCAACTTGAAATGATAGTTGGAAAAAGAAAAAGACTGGAAATAAATGATTAATAAGGGATCACATATGGGCAGGATTCCCAGTCCTACCCTATAAACAGAAAACCATGTGGCACATTGAGCCATATTCTCCAAGTGTACAGGATGCCCCCTGGGTGGAATCTTCCTGGGAATTGCCAAAGGACACATAGAAGCCAGATGGTTTCCCTACCCACAGTGGTGGGAACAAAAACAGATCCCTGCTACTAAGCATCAATGTTCCATGGCATAGCTCCTCCCAAGGGTAGTTCCCATCAGAATTATGGGTGATTTGTGCCCTGTTTCCTTTTTGTCTGATCCAGTGGTGAAGAATTGTGGTCTGCCAATGGCTTAGAGAATTCAGATGGAAAGCACCAAGAATAAAAATGATTATAAAATCAGTAACTGGATAACCTTCACTTTATCTATGGAGGTGTCACCATGGACATTTAGGGTTAGGAAAGTAACTATAGGAGTTGGGCAGGTATATTTATGTAGATTCCCAAAAGTAACATTGAATTCAAGAAGACTTCTACAAAAGAAAAAAAAGGGAGAGAACAGATACAATTATGAAACATCATTTCCTGCAATAGTTGATGACTGCTGTCTTATTGGTATCAGTGTATATGATTACAAAATGAACTCCAGGAAAAAATCTGTAGCTTATGAACCAATATTATTTACAATGGATAAGTATGCAGAGAAAATTCCATAAAGGACCTAATAAGGCCCTTCATAAGAAATCAATATATACTCCATATAATAGTGGGACAAAGTCAAGAATGAAAAGTGTATTCTGCAATATGGTTTAGGAGAAAGAAATGAGAGAGCACAAAGTTTGTACATTACAAATATATCTTACAAAAGGAGATCCAAAATCTCAAGGGAGAAAAAGAAAAAAGGTATGGATGAAGGAGGAATGGTCCTTCCAAACTTCAAAATTATAACATAAAAAAGCTACCATCAAAGCTATCTAGCCACTGAGGGTAAGTAGGAGGAAGAGAGAGAAAGAGAGACAGACAGACAGAGACAGACAGAGAGATAGACAGAGACAGAGACACAGAGACAGAGACAAAGACAGAGATTAGATCACAACTACCCAAAGTATATACATACTAGAAACAGAATTTTTAATGCACTTGGGTTATCAAGATTTTTGAAGGGGGTACAGGTATAACAAAATCATGTAAAACATCTTAGACTAGTACTAATAATTATATGTATATATAATTTTTCCCAATCTTTATAAAATTGTATACAAATAATGCAAAGGAAAGTAGAGAAATAATCAAACATACACACATACACAAGGGTGTACATCATGGAAGTAAAAGGGATCCCATGTTTTGATGCTTAAGCTGATAAAACTAAATAAGCAAACAAACAAAAACCATAGGCAATTTAATCCAGGGAGTTCAGATGAATCATTTGGACAGCTCCTCAATGCTTCCCTATTTTACTATCCTTGTACTATAGCTAGTGAATCTCCCCTTATGAATCTATCAGAGGTCTGAGCAGAATGAGTCCCATTTCTGAAAACCATTATTAGACTATAGGCTAGTGTGCTTCCCATCTAGCATAGAGATCTGGACACAGAAAATGCTCAAAAAATCTTTGCTTAATTGAATTTTAAAAAAGAGTCCAGTATATTTGCTCTGATTACACCTTACAATAGAATCTATTTTAAAAGTCTCACATTTTACTGAAAAGTACAAGGGAAAAAAAACAAGGTCTGATAGCAGAAAAGAGTACCAAAATGCACAGAGAACCAAGCCTGGACAGAGGAAGCTCTGAGCTCAAATTCTGTCTGATACTTTTTGACTACCTGATTCTGGATAAGTCATTCAATCACTGCCTCAGTTTCCTCATCTGTATAATGGAGATCACAGTAGCACTTACCTCACAGGGTTGTTGGGAGGATCCAATGAGATAAGATTTGTTAAGTATTCAGCGCTGAGCCTAGTATTTAATAAGTGCTTAACAAATTTTTGTTTTCTCTCCTTTATTGTTTGCTAATTTTTTTTTGTTTACTAACTAAAAAGAATTATTCAGCCAAGCAAAATGCTACCTATTTTATTTCAACCATAGGCTGTCCTCTGCTTCTGATGCATCTGGGCAATTTCCTGAAATACCAAATTCAGATTTGTAGAAATATATTCTGTGTTCTTAGAAGGATAAACATCTTCAGACTGGTTTATTAAGATCTGGTTTCAAGATCAGGTGCTTTGCTTTATAGTGACCTCACTCACACTTCCAACTTTGCTCTTTTGATGTTGTTCCATAATTTATGGATCTCTCTCTGCATAATTGAGTTCCCAAATATGGTCCCATTTTTTCCTCCCTGCTCTGGTGAAATTTTCTATAATTTGCTCTGTTATCAGTTCTCTGATTTGGGTTTTACTTTACCACCTTTCCTTCTTTACTGAACTTTTCAATGATTTGACAAGTTCCATTCTCTTTGGGGAGACATTTTTGTTTCTCCTGAACTTTCCCCCCTTTCTTTCACCCCATAACATTTTTGATTTATATTATAGTCTTTGAAAAACACCAAATATATTTCTTTATCTAGTTCCATTCTACCTTTCCATACCTATTTGACATTTTCCTCCTTCCCACAATCTTCATTTCAGCCAAAAGGAACTTTTGTTGCTGCTCACGTAGAACATTCCATTTCTGTCTCTATATAATTGTATAAGTGTTCCTCCATGATTGGAATTTATTCCTTTCTTGCCTTCATCTTCACCTTTTAGAATCCCTAGGCCACTTAAAAGCTTGGTCCAAATACTCCCTCCACCTATGAGGGTTTTCCTTATCTCTCCAGCTGCAGATGTCTCCTCACCAAAACTCCTCTGCATTTATTTTGTATCACTTATACTCAGGGGTTTGCTGGTAAATGCATAACAACCAACTCTCCAGGGAAAAAAATCCCTATTAGACACTTATAGATGTATTCTGAATTATTAATTTTTTTCTCCATCACTTTAAGTCTATCAACAAAACAATAATGTGTGCTCTGGTTTGTAGTTTGCTGATTTCTGAGGAGTTCATGCTCACCCTGAAAATTTAACAATCAACTCTTTGGAACAAGCTCAAGCTAGTCCCCTAGTCCAAGCCTGCAGTATATTCACATGTTTTTCTCCTCAACACAATTCCAGCTCCATAAGAACAGAGGCTATCTCATTTTTATCTATATAGCTTTATCTCTCTATCCTGCTTAGGGCTTAACAAATGCCAGTTGATTTATTAAATGATAGATTGGGGATTTGAAATTTCTTTGTGAGATTTCCATATGATTAGCACTTTCCTATTCCCTTGGGCTTTATTGTTGGGATGACTGTGGTTGCTGAGGTTGTTGTTATTCTTCTATAAATTTATGGCTCCATTTTTTGGTTTATTTTTTAAAATGTTGAAGCAGAGTTAGGTTTAGACTTATCTATTTACTGAGTTTTCTTCCCTAAGTCCTCATGGAACATTCAATGAGAAAGGAACCATAGAGTATTCATAGGAAAGACTCATTAGAAATCAAACAATCCAATTATCTCATTCCATAGTTGAAGAAACAGAGATCGGCCTAGAGTAAGTGACTTGCCCAAAGAGCTCAGAATACAGACAAGATTTACATATACCATTGTTATGCCTCCAAATCCAACAGCTTTTCTGTTTCACTTTGCCACCCTATTTGATATGGGCTCCATAAGTGTGATTTGTTGGCCTCAAACTACATCACCAATTGGATGTCATTAAGTATCCTATTAAGTATTTGGGGGAGAAATGGACATATTTTAGTGCAAAGAGATTTTCTGAAAATTAATGATATTTCATAATTATATACAAAGTCATTTGGCAGTCTTAGAAAAAAGTTGCAAGTGATTCACTATTTTTTCACCATAACATAGCAGCAAACTGGGATGGAGTATCCTAACTCCCCCCAAAAAACACATGATCTTGATGCATTATCAGCTCAAAAAGTTGTATTCCATGTTAACGAAATATGGAGTCGCTTTGGAAATCCCTGGGAACTATATATATATATATATATATATATATATATATATATATATATACATACATATACATATATGTATATACATACATATATATGTGTATGTATATATATATATACACACACCTTCTACAAGAGTGCTTTTACACTATTATCTCTCTATTTAGAAATGAAAATACTATTATTGCCAAGAAAAAACTATTCTCATAGTCATGTTCATCAACAAACATCAATCTTTTATGGATGTGGAAAGAGATATCGGTTGACTGAGCCTGTCATCACATAATATGTCAATAACACTACCTTTACTGTATGTGTGAATGTGTCACATGATTCATCTGGATAGGTATATCTCCCCAAAATTTCCCCAACAATATTTTCTGTCTTATGTTTATATAATAAAATGTGTATCTATATTTTGGGGTTCCCCTTACACAATTCTAGAGAGTTCCCTTCTCAGGTTATAACATTTTTAAAAATCATAAGATTTTGCATTTATTCATAATAATGAAGGTAATATGTGTTTATAATTACAGGATTTAACTAAGACCTTAATCTTGAGGGAAAAAAAGCATAATACATTTGTATAATAATATAATAATACTATGAAACCAAAAACATACAGAATTGATTTGAAAAGCATTACATATTTTCAGAAACTTCCCTACATTGACCCTTGGCAAGCAACCCTTGAGTATAGCAAACACATTGAATGATAGGGTCAGAATATGGAAAATGCATGCTACCATGATATGTTAGATTCATCTAATGAGAGTAAATTTAATAGCTATAACTAAAAAGTCCTAGATTTGGTTTCAAAATTCAATTTCACAGGGTTGTAACAAAAAAGGCTTAGTTAAATAATAGTTTTTGTAAACACTATCCCAGGATTTAAGGGGAAAGCAAACTTGAGTCAACACTTCTATACTGAAGTCAACAATATTAACTGTCTTCATCATTGAACAATAGTAACTGGTTTGAATCACATCATTGTTGAAGAGAACCATGAGGTCCATTAAGAGAAGTAATGTTCATGATTATTAATGTGAAAATCTCATTGTACTCTCATCTGATCACATCACATTTCGTCTATTTTGTTGAGTTCTGAATATGACATTTTAGGAAAGACATTAATGAACAGGAGTGTTTCTATAAGAGGGTGAACAAAAAGGTGAGGAGACTAGATAATGTGTCAAAAAAAAAGGGTTAATTGCAGGGATTATCTATATTTAGCCTGGTGTAGAGAAACTCATTTGATGACAGAGATTTGATATCTATCTTGTAATATTTGAAAGACTGTCAAGTAGAAAAATTAGCTTTGTTCCAACAATGAAAAATTAGTGGATATTGAAATGGGGTATATTTAGACTTGATATAACAACAACAATAATGATGATGGCAACAACAATAAACTTCCTTCCACTTTAAAAGAATTAACCAAAAGATGTAATAAGCTTTTATAAGAAATAGCAGGGCTAACTGATTACTTTTTGGAGATGTTATAGAATGTGCTCCAAATGTACATTAAGCTAGATTGTCTCTGATGCCCTGCCAAAATCAGAGATTCTGTAATTCTGTTCAGAGATTCTGGATTTTGTTCTGAGAACCAAACTAATTAGATACACTAATCAAAATGCCAGTTATCAAGTTTTCAATTATTTTGGCCACATACCTTCAAATTATTATTGTCCCATATCTCTTCTTTTCACTACTAAATTTCTTAAAGAAGTCACTCATTGATTGCTTCCACCTCTTCATTTCCTTTGTATTTCTCAATATCTTACAATATGATTTCTCCTCCCTCTTTGCTTCACCTCTACCAGCCACCAAAAGATTATTATTAAACTTTTAACAACTAGTTCCCCTCTTCTGGCTTTGTTTTTTGCTTTTTTCTGTCCTTATTAGTGATGATGCTCTTTGTGGCCCACCCCCTTCCAATCTAACAGGAAAGGGAATTTTTCCCTTTCAGGAAAGGGAATAAGCATTTATATATTATGTGTCAAGCACTGTGGTAAATGCTTTAGAACTATTGTGTCATTAGTCTTATAATAACCCTATGAAATAGATACTATTATTATTCTCATTTTATAGTTGAAACTGTAACAAATTGAGCTAAAGCTCAGGGTCACATAGCTAGTAATTGAGATTAGATGTGAATTCAGATCTTCCAGACTCCAGGTTCAGTGCTCTATCTAACTACCTGAAATTATCTTGTATTTACTTATATGTATACAATTTAGCTCATCGATTAGAAAGTAAGTTTGTAGAGAAAAGATAATGTTTTGTTTTGGTATTTGTATCTCCTATGACTAAAGTGCCTTGTACATATCAGGTAATTACTAAATGTTTTTGAAATTGAATTTAAGTTGTCAAAACCTCAAAATTATCCTCAATTCTATGCAATCTTTTTTGTAGAAAAAAGTGGTAGACAAGAGAAACAGGATGTTAACAGTTTTCTATACTGTTAATCATCATTAATTTATTTGTTAGTGATCTCTAATAATCAATTGTGATCAGTTGCTTAAATATCACATATAAACATGTCAAGTTATTTCCAGAATCTTTCTTTCTCCTAAGGGACCTTTCCCTAAAGTGAATATAGCAAAACAAACCTACATAAATCATTGAAATGTTTATATATTACCAACAAAACCCAGCAACAAGAGAATGCAAGAGAAATTACATTTAAAATGACATAGAAAATATAAGCTATTTGAAAATCAACCTGCCAAAACAAACTCAGGAACTATATGAACAAATTACAAAATATTTTTCACACAAATAAAGTCAGATCTAAATAATTGGAAAAATACAAATTGTGCATGGGTAGGCTGAGCTAAAATAATAAAAATAATGATTATAAATTAATTTACTTATTCAGTGACATACCAATCAAATTGCCAAAAAAAATCATTTTATACAGTCAGAAAAAAAAATAATAACAAAACTCATCCAGAAGAAAAAAAGGTAAAAACTATCCAGGGAATTAATGAGGAAAAAATACAAAAGAAGGTGGCCTACCTGTGTCAGATCTAAAACTATATTATAAAGTAGCAATCATCAAACTATTTGGTCCTAGCTGAGAAAGAGTGGTGGATCAGTGAAATAGTTTAGCTACACAAGACACAATAGTCAATGATCAATGTAATCTAATATTTTATAACCCAAAGCTTCCAACTTCTAGGATAAGAACTACTAAGTGACAAAAACTGAAAGAAAATTGGAAAATAGTATGGCAGAAAGTAGGTATAGACTAACATATTTGCCATATAACAAGATAAAATCAAAATTTATATATAAAAAGAGATATCATGAGCAAATTAGGAAAACAAGGAATAGTTTACCTATAAGATCTATGAAGAAGGAAAAAAATGTATGAGCACACAAGAGATAGAGGACATTATGAAATATAAAATGTATATTTTTGATTATATTAAATTAAAAAGATTTTTCACAAAGTCAATGCAACCAAAATTAGAAGGAAACAAGAAAAGTTAGGGAACTCTACAACAAGTGTGTCTGATAAAGCCCTCATTTATCAAATATAGAGAGAGATGAGTCAAATGTTTAAGAATACAAGTCATTCTCCAATCCACAAGTGATCAAAGAATATGAACAGGCAGTTTTCAGATGCTATCTATCCATCTGTCTGTCTTTCTGTCTATAGATAGATAGCCGTGATGTCAGAAGGACCTGAGTTCAATATTGTCTCAGACACTTAACAGTTCCTAGCTGTGTGACCCTGGGCAAGTCACTTAACCCCAACTGTCTCAGCAAAAAAAAAAATAGATAGATAGATAGAAATACATATATAAGATATAGATATATCTATATATAGATAGAAGATAGCTGTAAAGCTACCTATAGCCATATAAAAATGTTCTTAATCACTATTGATTAGAAAAATATCAATTAAAACAACTCTGAGATACCAAGTCACACATATCAGATTGACTAAAATGACAAAAAAGAAAATGATCAATGTTGGAAAAGATGTGGAGAAATTGGAACACTAATGTATTGGGTTTTTTTTTCTGCTTTTTGTTGAGGCAATGGGGGTTAAGTGACTTGCCCAGGATCACACAGCTAGGAAGTGTCTGAGACCAGATTTGAACTCAGGTCCTCCTGACTTCAGGGCTGGTGCTCTAACCACTGCACCACCTAGCTGCCCCACTAACATATTTTTAATGAAAATGTGAACTGATCCAAAACTGATCCAACCACTCTGGAGGGTAATTTGGAACTGTGCAACCAAACTGCATACCTTTTGAATCAGCAAAATTATTGTCTGTATTCCAAAGAGATCATAAAAAAGGGAAAAGGACCTACATGTGCAAAAATATTTATAGTAGCTCTTTTTTTATGGTGACATTATATTAGAAAAATGCAAATTAAAACAACTCTGAGGTATTACCTCACACGCATCAGATTGGCTAAAATGACAGAAAAAAAATAATGATAAATGTTGGAAGGGATGTGGGAAAACTAGGACATAGATGCATTATTGGTAGAGTTGTGAACTAATCCAGCCATTCTGGAGAATAATTTGGAACTATGCCCAAAGGGTTGTAAAACTGTGCATACCCTTTGATCCAGCAACACCACTACTGGGTCTATATCCCAAAGAGACCATAAAAAATGGGGAAAGGACCCACATATGCAAAAATGTTTATAGCACTTCTTTTTGTGGTGGCAAAGAATTGAAAAATGAGCAAATGTCCATCAATTGGGGAATGGCTAAATAAATGATGGTATATGTATGTAATGGAATACTATTACTCTAAGAAATGATGAGCATCGAGTTGGAAAATATTGGCAGCTTACATTGAGCTGCTTAAGTTATAGCAAGGAACTTAGAGTCAGAGAAATCACACAGTGAAAAAATTAAAAGATGAGTATCTTATTAGTTAAACTAAATACTCAAACCTCAAGCACACTTAGGACAGAGGCTGTTATATCAGTTTAATAGCTTTCATCTAAAAATTATTTGCTAAAATGAAGCTCAGTTTCATAGTAACAGCTGTAGAATGATATTTTCATACTTGCATCTCAGTGGAAAACTTTCACAATTGTTGGTTGTCACAAGGAAAAACAAAAGTATATTTTCAGCTTTACTAAACAATATCACTAGAATGTAAGATAACTTAGAGAAGACTTAGATTATATTTCCACATATGAACTTAACCACATAATCAAGCAAATAATATTTTTTCTCTGTACTTCCTTGAAGCCTTTAGTTTCACCCAAAAAAATAAAGCTTTTCTTTTTAAGAAAAAAAAGAAATGATGAGCAAGTTGATTTCAGAACAGCCTGGAAAGACTTACATGAATTGATGATGAGTGAAATGAACAGGATCAGGAAAACACTGTACACAGCAACAGCAAAACTGCATGATTATCACCTATGGTAGATTTAACTCTTCTCAATGATTCAGTGATGCAAGGCAATCCTAGCAAACTGAATGAAAAAATGCCATCCACATCCAGAGAGAGAACTATGGAAACTGACATAAATAGAAATATACTATTTTTACCTTTATTTTCTTTTTGTTTTCTTTTTTTCTTTTTCATTGTTTTTCTCTTTTGTTCTGGTTTTTCTTTCCCAACATTACTCATATGGAATTGTGTTTTTAAAAAATTAATATATACATATAACCTAAAAAATTAATTAAATTTAAAAAATAATATTCACATGTTAAAAAAGGCAAAAGTTGAAAACTATCTTTACACTTAACTGGAAAAAATAAAGTACTATTAAGTGTGAAAACAAAGAAAATATGGAAGCACATATTTTCTCTCTTGAATATGAAATACAGAATGTCAGGAACTTTCATCTCCCAAATTTTCCTTAACTTCATGTAGACAGAGCACTAAGTCATTAGTCTCCAGAAATAAAGAGATTCATAAGCTAATGGATTTAGGGCTAGATTTTATAACTAACTACTAAAGTGATGATCCACAGCCATATTATCATTCTCTTTAGAAGTTAATCAAAAATCTGTAAAGAAATTGTAGCTATATAAGCAATGACAACTGTTTTTGAATGTTAGTGATATAAAAAGCATTGTGAACATGTATGTAGTGGTAAGAGGAGGTAGACTGGCCAGGTAGAGGAATAATAAATAGTCCTGTAAAGTTATATCTGATATATAATACCTTGAGGTATTATTTCAGCTTTTCTGCATCTAACTATAAAGTTTTTATGACCTAATATATGATCAATTTTTGTATTCCTTTCTATTCCTATTCAATTTTCTCTAAATATCTACTATATCTAGCTCATATAAGATTCTATTCATCTCTTTGACTTCTTTCTTATTTATTTTCTGGTTAGGTTTAGTTCTGAGAGGGGAAGGTTTAAATCCCCCACTATTATAGTTTTGCTATTTTCACCTATAATTTATTTAACTTTTACTTTTAAAATTTGGATACATTTGGTGTATATAGGTTTAATGTTGACATTATTTCATTATCTATGGTACCTTTTAACATAATGTAGTTTTCCTGTTTATCTCTTTTAATTAAATTTATTTTAGTTCTAACTTTGTCTGAGATCATAATTACTATCCTTACTTTTTTTCCCATCAGCTGACACATAACAAATTCTACTCTAGTCCTTTATTTTTACTCTATGTATCATTCTAGTTTTTAAATGTATATCTTATAAACAACATATTGGCAGATTTTGGTTTTTGATCCACTTCCATTTGATTTTTAAAGTAACTTTTAAACTCTTGTAGGAAATCTTTTTGGTCTTGTGATCATTTGACATTTTTCTTTGAAGTATAAGCAGCTGTTTTAACTTGTCTTCTGAGTTTAAACCCTGATCTTCTCCATCCTCATAATAGCTATCTATGATCAGGTTCTTTCTTTTTTGTGTGTTCCATTTTAAGCAGTCTATTGGCTGTTAGCTTTTCTTAGGGTTGAGCTTTGCTCCCAGTGTGTGGGGTGCTAATGTTTCAGATTTGAAGGGGTTTGTGCTATTCTGAGGGGGCTTGACCTTAAGTACATCTCTCTACCCCTAAGTCAGCAAAGCTGTCACACACACACACAAAATCTTGCTTTTTGCAATCCCTTCTATGGTCACAAGCTTCAGCTCACTCCTCTGCCTCAGAACTGAAACCAAGGACTCCAGGAGTGACCACAGCTAGTAGGTCCCTGTTCTCTGTGACATAACTTGCCTGCCTGTATTTGTTCCTATCCACTGCCTGGGACCTCATCTCGTCAGCACACCTGGAATTTGCATCCAGTGCCAATGGAGGGCATCCCACCCCAACCCCCATATAATCTATTTTAAAGTTCTAGAAGCTGAGGCTGCTGCCACACAGCTTCCCCCAAGCCTTTGATTTGTTGACTCAGTGACATCAGTTGAGACCTATGTACACACAGTCAGACCAAGCCACCTCTCAGGGAATGTCTTTCCTAACTTCTTCCCAAATTGTTTTAGGCTGGATAGCTGCTTTACTTTGACTTTTAATTGTTTCTTCCGCTCAAAAATTCACTTTGGGATATTATTTTATATTATTTATTTATTTTATATTTTATGTAATGTATATAATGTCATATTATATATGTTATATAAATAAATAATATTTTTATTATTATATTATTTTATATTATTGAGAGAACCAGGTAATAGCCTGCTTTATTCCATTTTCTTCTTACAATCTTTCTCCAAGCTATAATGTTTTAAGAACAAGTTTATTTCTCTGAGACGTTTTCCATGGCCTACGTTCCTAGGCCATTGCAAGCCTTAACATGGAAGAATAATGTCATACTGCAAATACAATAGGACAAACATTGTTGTAAGGGAAGGCAACTGTGAGCTCTTTCCCTTAGCTTAATTGATGGAGTCGAAGATGATGAAGTTTTAATGTGGTAAGAAAAAGCTAAACTAACTAGAATTGCAGATATGTCTTTATGATCCCTTGAGCAAATCAAAATGGATAATGGAAAGGCTGGGTAGAAAGGTGGCTGCACCTTTGGGGGACATTAAAAATGTGAGCTGCTAATTCTGCAAGTCTTTGAGCCCAGGACCCAACAATGGAAGAAGGAAACGGCAGGGGGATTTACTCTCTCTCAACCTCTCTCTCAATAGCAAATTTTAAGAATCTTTTAAAAGTAAAAAAAAAGGATAGGGGAAGAGGTTGGTGGCAGCTAGGTGGAGCAGTGGATCTTAGCACCAGCCCTAGAGTCAAGATCTAAATTAAATCTCTCTTCAGGCACTTGACACTAGCTATGTGACCCTGAAAAAGTCATTGAATTGCCTAAAGAAAGAAGAAGAAAAGAAAAGTTAAGCCTTTGTGAAAAACAATGCTCCAAAGAACAGAGTTGAATGGGTACCTTCCCATGCTTTCTCCCAGAGATGTGGGATATGGCATAACATGTTAGTCTTTTTAATATGTTAGTTGGTTTCTCTCTTTGCATTTGTTCTTTATTGTAAGGGATGCCTCTTAGGAGTAGGAAATGCAATAATCCAGGAATGAAGAGATGAAGGGTTACACCAAAGTGGAGCAATGTCAGAGGAAAGAAGGAACCTTATTTAAGAGATGCTGAAAAAAAATAAAATTTACAGCTCCTTGGCCCCATTGGATATGAGAGTGAATGAGGATGAGGAGTCCAGGATGACTCTAAATTGTAATCCCTAGGTACTAGGAGTATGATGCAGTCTTCTACAGCAATAAGAAAATTGGGGAAAGTGGGGTAGAGTTTAGGGGGACAGATAATGGGTTATGTCTTGAACATATTAAGTTTAAGATATCTACCAGACATCTAGTTTGAGATGTATGATGAAGGGTAGGATACCTCCTGTACACAAAACCTTGATTTGGGGACATGCTGAAAATAATTCTCATATCCTTGAAGCTTTAAATTCCAAAGTGGAAAATGGGGTTATTTTCTTGACTATCTAAATCCTCTCTTCTCTATTGTGTTCATAGACACTTTCCTGTGTTTAATGGATTATTAGCTTGAGTGCTTGTAGGGGAAATTGGACCCCATTTAGAAGCAAAATAAGCCATTTCTTGAAATTCCCAATGTTTCTTTAGTGGAAGATTAAGTAAAAGATATTTTATGAGCAGCACCCACAGAATCATACCTGAGAATTCATGTCAGAAGCAATGTTTCAGCGGTAGGATATTAAACTAATTAAAATGGTTAGAGTTAATTCACAAACATTTATTAAACCAATTTCTGTACAGAGCACAGTAATAGGTACTAGAGAACATGCCAAATTTCAATAAAAAATAACTTGTAAGCTCTCATGGAGCTCAGTCTAGTATGGGGATAGAACACTCATATACATATTCTATGTAATGCTTTACATTGGAGAAAAGCATACCAAAAAATATATATCTCCTAACAGGAAAATTTGTCATTCACTGGGGAATCTAGGATGACTTCATGGAGCAAGTAGTTTTAGAGATTGACTCTATAGGATGGGCAGGAATTCAATAGGCAAAAGGAGGGGGATTGAGGGTATTTAGGACATGGGAAATATTTTGAGCAAATACATAAAGAAAGGAAAATTCTGGGCATACATAAGGAATCCTATTCAGACTAAAGCAGAGAGTATGAAAAGAGACTATGAAAAGGGAATCTGAAAGAGAGAGGAAAGCTGGGAAGCAAAGGTAGTAGTACCAGATTATGTGATGGCATTGTGAATAACAGGCAGATAACCATGGGACAACTAGATGATGCAATAGATAGTGTGCCAGGCCTGGAGTCAAATCTAGTCTTAGATACTTCCTAGCTGTATGATCCTGAGCAAGTCACTTAACTCTTTATTTCAGTTTCTTCATCTATAAAATGAGCTGGAGAAAGAAATGGCAAACTACTCCAGTATCTTTGCTAAGTATCTTTGGGATCATTGGCATGATCCCAAAAGGATCATGAAGAGTAGAACATGACTAAAAAAACAGCTGAACTGAAAGTAATAGGAAGCTTTTGAAGAATTATGAACAGAGTTGTTAATAACATGTGAATTTATACACAGAAAAGGCAAGTCAACCTCAAAAGGATGGTTTGGTTAGGGAGAGAGTGAAGGAAATATCTCTACTAATGCATGTTGCTTGTTTTATGATGATTATTAGAAAAAAATTAATGTTTTAACAATATTTTTCCTTTCTTCAAGAAATCCTTACTGCCAAATATGAGTAACTTTGCATAGTGCTTTCAATGGTGTAATTGACTCTAACTCACTCCAAAATGAATGGGATTGGGATAGTTCTGATTCTTTGACATTATTTTCTAAGAAGTAAGACTTTTTGGAATAGATTTTATCCTCAGAAATACTCAGCCATTATTTCCTGAGTGAAGTCCTTGAGGGAACATGGACAGGTTTACACCTTCAGGAAAGTGTTCACATTTGATTAATAGAATTTCAGAGAGAAGAAAGATTACTCTGTTTTCACACTTCAATTTTTTAAAGAAGTTACCAAATACAAGAGAAATCCTCATATTTTGTCTTAGGAAATTCACCTGCTACTTTCAAATGTAATTGTCTTAAAGCACAGGCTCCCTATAGGCTCTCAAGCTAAAACTCACCACAGAGATCACCTTGGTCTAATCACTTCCTCATCATGAAGATGAAAAAACAGGGTAAGATAGAGGGTGAATTTCCCAAATACATTAATAGCATGCCACACAAACTGTAGGGTAAGTAAGTACCAGTAGTTGGAGGTGGAGGAGTACATGAAAGTGCCTCTTGTAACTCAGGGTAATAACCATTTTTATAGCATCTGCCATGTGACTGTGCTAAGAACTTTATATTTGTTTATTTGTGTGTTTATTTTCAGGGTCAGGAGCTAATTCCTGTTAATGAAGAGTTGCTGAAGTAGAAATTTATTTATTTATTATTAAATATTTATAATTATAATTATTCTCTCATTTGATCCTCATAATATCCCTGGGAGGTAAGTGCTTTTTTAATCCCCATTTTACAGATGAAAAAACTGAGGCAAGCAGCAATTAAGTGGAGCTAAGAAATCTCTGAGCCTGGGTCTTCCTGATGAGAATCACTGCTTTACCCACTGTACTATTAGCTGAGGAAAACTCAGGAAATCTTTAGAAAGTGGCATATAAACTGAACTTTGAAGGATTAAAGGGTCAAAGACAAGGTTGTAAGGAGGAAAATCATTCCAAACACAATGGGCATACTGTGTGCAAAGGAGTGGAGGTGGGAGATGGAGGGTCAGGTGAGAAGAACAGTAAGAAGCCCAGTTTATCTGAACCATGCAACTAGTCAAGGGAAGGGATTTGTAGTAAGGCTGGAAAGGCAGGGAGGAGTCAGATGAGAAGAATTCTTAAATCCGCCCCCAACAAGATTTTATATCTGATCCTAGGAGAAATAGGCAGTCACTCCAGTTTCTTGAGCAGAAAGTTAGCATGATTTCTATAGGCAGTGGTAAATGCAGCTGTGTGGAAGGGGAAGAGGAAAGGGGAGAAACTAGCAGCAGGAAAACCAATGAGGAGACCCTACCTACCTTCTTCGGGTGAAGAGAGCCTGAATCCAGGTGAAAGATGCTGTATATCAAATATTTAGATTCACAAGGGTTGGAAATATGCACCATTTGGAGCTGCCGGTCACTATGGATGATGTCAGGGAAGATCATCAGAAGCAATCAAAGACAATCAGGGGCCCAAACTCATTGGACAAGCCCATTCTTACTGCCTTAAGGTTGGGGTCTCCATTGCCACTGGGGAGGGCAGAAGGAGGTACCAGTGGGGAGACCCCCTAATTCAACCTCTTCATTTTACAAATGGAACAGTGAGAAGTCCAACTTACAGAGGAACAAGTCAAGGAAAGGGATATCTAATAAGTCTGGAAAGGCCTTACAAAGGAAACTGAGACTCAGAGATTATAGGGTTTTTTTGTTCAAGGTCAAATAGGTGGGAAACAACAGAGACCAGAATTTGAACCCCAAACCTTTGACTGCAAAGTCAGTGTTCTTTCACTTAGGCTACACTGTTCAATCAATGATCAGTTAAAAAGTATGTGTTAATCCCTTACTTTGTGCTACTTGCTATGCTCATCTAGGCAAAAATGCAATTAGAGAGTAGTAGTTCAGTCCCACGCCTGCCCCAGAGCCATGATTTAGGAGGGAGCTTCATTCCCCAGACTCTGTGGGTGGGAGTTTTCACTCTCTGCCAAAAGCAGAGCATCTCATAAATTCTTGGGTGGCCTTAACTAGACCTTCATCCTTCAAAAGGCGGAGAAATCAACAAGGGGAACCGCTTTTCGGGGTCAGGAGCTAATTCCTGTTAATGAAGGGTTGTTGAAGTAGAAATGAAAGCAACCCCAGGGGGCAAGTGCCCAGTAAATCTAAAAAGTGGTGAGAGAGGAAGCACAGAAAATCTGGCATGGTATGTTAAACACTCAAGAGTTTGGGAGGGAAGCCTTAAGGATGGTTCAGAGAAGGAATGGGGATGTCAGGCTAAGAAGGAGGAAAAACTGTGAAAAACTGAAATTCTGCAGAAATCAAATCACAGTCTTAGAGTTGGTAATGACCTTGAAGGTCTTTCCATCTCTAGGGGGAAAAGAGGCAGCTTGTTTCTCCAAGTCCCCGGGATGGGGGATGAGGGACAGACTGTGATGTCAGTGTGAGTCAGTAGTGAAATATGGAAGTGTCCCCCCCCCCGAAAATCCTTGAGCTACAGGAGGACTGTCAGAGTTGTCAGGAAGGAGGTAGCAAGTCTACCTGAGCCCAGTGGTGCCTTGAGTATTGTATATACTCTGGGCAATACAATTTGGGGGGTTACTCATAAGCTGTGAGTCAGCAGAATGGGAAGGAGACACTGTTATCTCATGTGAGGAGCTTGGAATGGAGAATGGCTGGAGTCTGTCTTTATAGGACTTTCTTAGCAAAGTTGGGTGAGTAATATTCTCTTTGGCCCCAGAGAGCAAAAACTGGAATGACAAGGGGAAGAGTCAAAGAATGTAACTTGAGTTTGCAGTCAGGAAAACCCCAAACAAACAAACAAACTTCTTAATAATTCAAGTTGTCCCCCAAAAAACTAAGCAGCTTTGAGAAGTTGGAAAGCAGAGTCTGGATGACTGCTTCCTAAATATTCTTTTGTGAGTAACAATTGGACCAGGCCTTAAGTTCCTACCAGCTCTAAAATACCATCATTCTGTGACCTTGTGAATCCTAGACAATTCTGGGTCTCAGTTTCCTCAGGGTTGCACTCAATAATCTCTGAGTTTCTTTCTAGCTGCACCTCCATGATTCCATGATTCTATCACTGGAGCCTCAAAGTGTTAGCAAACTTTCTGCTTTAAGGCCCCCAGTGCAAGAGTTCTTGGTCCTTATTTGTCCTGATGCCCATCTTGGGTAGTCTAGTAAGGCCACAAGTTCTCTCTTCTCAGAATCATCTTTTCAAATGCATAAAATAAAATACTTATGACTACAGAGAAATCTGAGTTTAGTGAAATAATTATACAGACACTAAAACAGACAATAGCACACAGAGCCCAGGTTGAAAATCCCTGCTTTAGTTAGCACCAGAAAAAGCAGTAAATTCCATTTTGGAATAGTAGTAAAGATTAGGAAAGCTTCCTTAATTGAAGCCCCAATTTATATCTTGCAGCATCCTTTCATTGTGTCTAGTTCTAGCTTCTAGAACCAAACCCAAGTTTTTTCTTACTTCTATCTGAGAAGTCTTCAAATAATTGAGTTCAGTTGTCTTGTCCCATTCAAGTCTTCTCTATATTGATACAATTATTATACAATTATACAATACAATACAATAATTATACCATTATACAAGGATGTCATCACATGCTTGTATAAGTGTAATAGGGGTGTAGAATTCTGCAAAATTTTGCTAAACGGTGATTATTATTAAAAAGAAACAAAATCTTTCAAAACTTACTTTATTTTATTTTATTTTTGCTGAGGCAATTGGGGTTAAGTAACTTGCCCAGAGTCACACAGCTTGGAAGTATTAAGTGTCTGAGGAACACTTACTTTAGAATCCAAGTATGCTTTATGTAGGAGTGACCCCTTTTGGGATCTCACACAGGTTGGTTTCCTCTGAAGGCAATATTCTCAGGGACTAAGGGGTTAGTAATCTTGAGTGACTATAATTCAGTTAATATAGTTTCTGAGCCCTACCTGGCATGCTATTTATTAATAATCACCCAATTGACTCCATTAGTTTTTAGGAGAGGGATTTGATGAAAAGGAATAGCAAGAACATTTGATCAAAGCCATATGTGATTATAAAATTAAGTGACTGTTTTAGAAAATGATCTTACTTTTATATCATCATTGGAAATTATCTGGATGCTATATTTCTTACATTTAAGTTCTGAAATTCCACTTGGATTCAGATAGACTTGGAGAAGATTGATTTCTCAACAACACCTACTGTCTCCTCCACATTTTTTTTCCCTGCAGAGAGATAGAGAAGGAGATGCCATCTTGCTAAACTGTCCTGACAGTATCTAATCTCCAGAGCTTGGTAATTGGTTCTTATCAATACTTGGAGGGTATAACACCTGGGGATACAGTGTCTTGTCATAGTAGCAGCATAGTGCAGTAGAAAGAGGTCTTGAGTTGAAACTAGAGTTCTTAAAATCAAGTGCTGAAGACTTTTCTGACCTTGAAATCCCTTAGCTCTCTATGACTCAGTTTCCTCCTATTATGTGAGAGGGACTTTCTGAGGATAAATTTTGACTTTTTCCTTCTGGAAAACCATTTGAAATTATGCAAATAATCTGATATCCTGTGACCCAAAAGTTTCATTTCTAGGCTTATATGCCAAAGAAAAAATTAATAAGAAGAAAGTCTGCTTCCTGCCCTCTCCTAATACCAAAATGGCCAATATAAATTCTTTCATGATAGCAAAAAAGGAGATGCTCATTGGTTAGGGAATGGCTAGAGAGATTGTGGTCCCTGAATGCCAAGGATTATTACTATTCATTAAGAATCAATGAATATGATGAATGCAGAAAGGTATAGGAAAATGTATAAGATGGTAAATCATAAAGGAAGGATAAAGAAAATAATATATGAAATAGCTGCAATAATGTTAATGGAAAGAACAATATTTTAATAGTGGAAACATTTTCCAGCCAATGTCATATGCATTGATAAAGCATCTGGGGAGCTTACCTCCTATTCAGGCTGCCATATTGTCTGGTAAAGTGTGATATAGTGACAGAGCTTCCCAGTGGATGAAGTTACCCCAGAGAAGCCTATAAAGGAGTAGTCTGTCTAGTAGGACAACCATCAGAGTGCTGCATTTTGTGACTCCTTACTCTCTTTGACACATCCTATATCCAGTGTGGTAAAAGGCCAGATGGTTTCATGTTCCCTTCTCTCCTTTGATCTTGCCATCACTCTTGTACAAGTTCTCCCTTTTGGATCATTGCAGTAGACTGATGGTGGATCTGCCTGCCTGAAGTCTCTGCTAACTCCAGTCCATCCTCTGTTCAGTCATTAAAGTGATTTTTCTAAAATGCAGGTTTGATCATTCCATCCCCTTACTCCATAAGTTTCAGTGACTTGCTAGTGCCTCCAGAATCAAATACAAAGTGCTCTGTTTGCCATTTAAAGTGCTTCATCAGGAAAGGGACCCACATGTGCAAAAATGTTTGTGGCAGCTCTTTTTGTGGTGGCAAGAAATTGGAAACTGAATGGATGCCCATCAATTGGAGAATGGCTGAATAAATTATGGTATATGAATGTTATGGAATATTATTGTTCTATAAGAGACTACCAGCAGGATGATTTCAGAGTGACCTGCAGATACCTACATGAACTTATGCTAAGTGAAATGAGTAGAATCAAGAGAACATTGTACACAGCCAGAACGAGATTTTGTGATGATCAATTGTGATGAATTTGGCTCTTTTCAACAATGAGATGATTCAAACCAGTTCCATTTGTTCAGTGATGAATAGAGCCATCTACACACAGAGAGAGGACTGTGGGAACTGACCATGGACCACAACATAACATTCTCACTCTTTCTGTGGTTCACTTGCATTTTATTTTCTTACTCATTTACTTTCTTTTTTTGATCTGATTTTTCTTGTGCAGCAAAAGAATTGTATAAATGTGTTTATACATATTGAATTTAACAAATATTTTAACATGTTTAACATACGCTGGATTGCTTGCCATCTGGGGAGGGAAGGAGGAGAAAATCTAAAACACAAGGCTATGCAAGTGTCAACATCAAATTATTCATGCATATGTTTTGAAAATAAAAAAGCTTTAAAAATTTTTTAAAGTCTTTCATCACCAGCCCCCTTCTACCTTTCCAGTCTTCTTAAGCTTTATGTACCTTGCAATCTTCCCTCCATATGCACTACAATTCGATGACAATGGCCTCTTTACTATTCCTTATATAAGATACTCCATGCCCATCCCAACAGCTGGAATTCTTTCCCTCCTTATCTCTACTTCCCAGTTTCCTTCAAGTCCCAGCTAATACCCAGGATTTGATATAAAGCCTTTCCTGATTGCCATGAATGCTCTTGACTTCCCTCTGTTGACAACCACCAACTTATCCTGTTTATGTCTTGTTTGTACATAGTGGTTTGCAGATTATTTCCTTCATTAGATCAGGGACCCTTTCTGCCTTTCTTTCTGTGTACAGTGCCTGGCACACAGTAGGTACTTAATAAAAGTTTATTGACTGGTTGACTGAGGATAGGGTTGTAGGAATTAAAATTATCCCACCTATATTAAAAAAGACTGAGACAGAACTCTGAGTCAATAGCACTTTATTATAGGGTGGTACCCTCTAATGAAGTGAACCTCAGATCTTCCTCATGATTTGAGATGTCTCCTCCTTCCAGAGCCCTGTTTTTATGGGGCTCCTATCCAGTCATTCAAGATCCACTATATGAAACACAAAATAATTCTATTGATGAATATATGACACATAAGATAAAAAGCATAACCATATTTGTAATGTTGTGTAAGAAAAATCAGAATAAATGGGAAAAACCATGAGAAAGAAAAACAAAAAACTGAAAATACTATGCTTTGATCCATAATCTCTCTTCATAGTTCTCTCTCTCTGGATGCAGATGGCACTTTCCATCCCAAGTCTATTGGAATAGCCTTCAATCCCCTTATTGTTGAAAAGAGCCAAGTCCATCACAATTGATCACATAATTTTGTGTACAAGTCTCTTGGTTCTGCTCACTTTACTCAGCATCAGTTCATGTAAGTCTTTCCAGGATTTTCTGAAATCAGCCTGCTCATCATTTCTTATAGAACAATAATATTCCATTACATTCATACACCATAATTTATTCAACCATTCCCCAACTCAATTTCCAATTCCTGGAGATGTAAAGATCTGAATTCAAATCCAGACTCAGATATTTAGAAGCTGTTTGACCCTCAGCAAGAAATTTAATATGTGTTTGCCTCTGTTTCCACATTTGTGAAATTGGGATAATAACAGCATCTACTACTCAGGATTGTGAGGATCAAATGAGTTAATGTTTGTGTGTGTCTGTAACATTTATATAAATTATGTAAAGCATATATAAAGGGCTCTATTTAAATTCTAACTACTATTTTTATTATTTCTTTTATTTATATCAAAAATCCATGAGGAATAGAAAAAGAAAGCAAGTCCCAAAATCTTCAGCGTTCTGTATCTAGAGCTAGAAGGCTCCCCTGAGAAAGCCCTAGGTTTGTCAGAATATCCCAGAATGGAAACCCTGAAAGCCTAGGAGGGAAGCAATGAGCAAAGAAGTATGAGTTCCCAATCTCTGGACCACTATAGTGCTAGTTACATCAGGATTGGGAGTGGTGGAGATGGTAGGGCAGCCAGGTAGATTAGTTGAGGAGACCTCAGAGAGTGACTTTTTAGCAGGGTAGAATGTAAGCACTTCTCATAGGTATGGGAAAGAAGAGAAGGGATGCAAGATGGCCAGGGCTTCTCCAGAAACCATGAACAATCCAAGGGATGCCTGGGGTGTTGTTGCTGCTGTGGCTAACAGCATACTCTTCCAACTGCTCAGGTACTGCATAGATTTGCCTTTCTTCTTACTAGATAGGTGGAGTAGAGGCTGACAATAGAGAGATAGACAGAAATAGGAAACACAGAAAAATAGGGAGGGCAAAAATATAGAAATCTGACTAATATTATTCAGGTTTATTACCTTTTATGACATCTAGTTTCCATAGAATGCCACATTCTTTTTCATCCAACTCTAGATAATATCTTTTCTGTGACATAACTAGAGGGATTTTAAAAGTCTCAAATAAATAGAATTTAAAATAGAGCATTTTAAGAGAACTACATCCCATCTTTTAAAGGGGAAAAAATCACAGATAAGTGATTTTTTTTTGAAAGCACAGTATGTGTTGCAAATACCTTCAGGGGATTGCATTTAATCCAGTGAAAAGTAGGTCAACCCTTCCAAGATCAATTCCTAATCAAATGCCTGCTCTGTCCTCTGGTAATATTTATTTCTGACTCTTTCATTAAGGTTGTTCTAGGTTTTTTGCACAAACAGAGCTGAGTTCCCTCAATGTAAGCACTGTATTAGATTGTCTTTCTTTCAAAAAGTCAGTAGACCTTCCTTGTCAATGCGGGCCTAGTGACCCAGATTTTCAGTTTTACTAATCACTTCAGGATTTTGGAAAAAAAAAATTGTAAAATTCCAAGAAGAAATACATTTCTTCAGTCAATTTCCTGTTGGAGGTCTCTCCTAAAATCTTCCTAAAGTTTGAATCTAGGGATGAGAAGAAAACCTATTCATCCCTTCTAAGTTTCTTGTCAAGAATAGAGAGTCTCACAGCTAACTACAATAGGTCTACTGTCCCATTTTACAGATGAGAAAACTAAGGCAAATATAGCTTAATTGATCATGAAAAGATACTAATTACATCTCACAGAATTGATCCTACTGTCCTCAGGCTGGACATGCATTAAACATGTAGGCATGGCACAAAGTGACCTATGGTTTAATTTGAACTGCTTTAATGATCAATATCACTAGGTATGGTTCTGCATCCATAGTCAACATGGCCAAAAGGAATGAATCAACCATGGGCTGCTTTGAATGACAGAATTTCAGAGGTGAAAAGGACCTTAGTGACTACCTTAATGAAGCTGTACCTGGACAGGTATCTGGATCTTGCAACAAACAAGTAAGTCATCCAGCTTCTGCTAGAAGACTCCAAGGGATGGAAATTCCCTGAAGTAGCTCATTCCACTATTGGACAACTCTAATTGTTGGGAGGTTCCTCTACCCTCATACATTAAGCTTAAGTTTTTCTGTGACTTCTTGCGACTGCTTCATTCATTTCATCTTTATATACATCAACCTTGCCCTAGAGCCAGAAAAATGACCACAGTTCATTATAAAATGAAACTTGAGGTTTCTTTTATGTCCTTTTATTCTTTATATGACAGTAGATAGTAGAGGGGGCAGCCAGCAGGAAAGGAGATCATGCTACTAAAACTGAAAAGATAAATGAAGAAGTATTCATAACATTCTAGGTAAACAGGCCAGATGGCAACAGCATCTGGAAGAATTAGAGGAGGTTTTTATTATTAATTTTTTTTATTCTCAGTATATATAACTCATACTTACATGATATATAGTTTAAAAAATGTGTTTCTCACAACAACCTTGTGAAATTGTATTATTATATCCATCTAACAGCTGAGAAAACAGAGACTCAAAAAAGCTGAGTAACTTGCCCAATTTTATCTAAAGGTCAGAGATAGAGCTTGGATAAGCACTTAAGTCCCTTGACTCCAAATCTAGTATTTTATCCACTAGATTAGTGATTCTCAAATATTTTGGTTTTAGGACCCATATATATGTATATGTATAATATATATGTGTACACATGCACACATACAAAATTATTAAGAACTCCCTCCCCAAGAAAATTTGTCCATGCGCTTATGTATTTCAATATTTACCATATTAGAAAAAAGAAAAGTCTTCATGCTATTTTGAGAAGGGTTTAGACGTCACAGAGTATTTCCCCAAGGGTTTAAGGACTTCCCTTCCCATCTCTCCCCTTCCCCCCTCCGCTGGCATCCCTGGACCATACTTTCAGATCCCTGGAAGTAGACCATTGATCATACTAAACTGTAGAGCAAGTAAGACCTTATAGTTAAGGGAAGACACATCTTCTTTGGGCACATTTCTTATTTATAGAGAGCAGCAATGCTCCCCAAGAAAGAACAATTCATTATGCTTATTTTTAAACCTGAGACTTACTCACCAGAAAATCTCACTATTAACAAACTTTCCACTTTGGCAATATTATATTCAAATTTACAACACTGCCTCTTTCTTCAAAGTTCTTGAGCCAAAAAGAAACAATATGAAAAATGATTTTTTGCAATTACAGGAAAAGAATTCTAAGCATAGCAATGAATTAATGAGGAGGACTATTTGTTTTCTCTTAGGGTAGATTTACTTTAATAGTCTTTGCAGAATGTTTAGCTGGGTTCTATTATTATAAACAACAATCTGCTTTAAGATGACTTTAAGAAATGCACCTAAATTATATGAACATGCTCTTAATTAATGACACTTGATATAGAACCATTAGCTAATGTTGATAGCATATTATAATTTATGAAAATAGCACCAATCCAAAGAATTAGAGTTTAGCTTCATATTGGGCATTATTAATATGTATAAGGGAAATGTTTACAAATATTGCCACATTATCAGCATCTGCTGATCTATTAAGGAACACCATTGCATTTGGAGACATGTTTTCACTTCTCCATACATAAATATTTCCCCTCTGCCTAATCATAGAGTTGATTCATAAATTCTTTAAAATTAAATGTTAACCATAAAATCTCAACTGATAATGTAACTATCTTAATGTAATTTTTGTGGGGCAATTGCAAAAGCCAAAATTGTGTATCTTTGATATAAAAGAATTGATTCTTGGAAATTACCCTAAATCAGATTATCCATAACACATAAAGAAAAAAGAAAAGGTTGTAGATTGAAAATTATATACACAACTTTGAATTTTCTTCAATTTTGCTATCTGAATGTGTATACCTCACTATAGCAATCAAATCTGTTTCCAAAAAGGTATCAGGAAGTTAAAATCTTATTTTCAGGGAAACTACAGTATATCCCAGCATCTCAGAGCTGAAATACATTTTGAGGACTTTCGAGGATGACCCAAGCTTGACCAAGAATCCCCCAGACAATATTCCTGGAGAGCAGTCATTCAGCATTTAGTGCAATTTTTTTTAAAGCCAAGAAAATGCTTTCAGGTGAACCACATATTCACCATTTTGTACTTTGGCATTGATTTTTTGAACCCAAGAAAAATACTTTGAAATTATTCTTTATTAAATTAAATTTGATTAGATTTGATCCAAAAGTCCATTGATCACATTCTACAACTTTAGTGGTCATCCATTCCAACCTGTTCCTAAATAGGAGTCATGGTGACCGGATCTTTAATCAGTGTCCATCTACCTAAATGACCTTTCTGAATAGGGAAGTCAACAACTCCCCCAAAGACATACATTTCATCTTGAGAAAGGAATGATTGTTTAGATATTTTTTCCTTTCATAAAAGTCTATCTATTTACTACTTCTACCTTCTACTTCTTAATTTTTCTTCCAGGTAAGGGAGGTATCAAGCAAAACAAATCTAACTCTTCTTTCTAGTAACATGTCTTTGAGAAAGTCAAAAATATCTGGTGTATACACCCTAAAGTTTCTCTTCTCTGGGCTAAATGCACATGATGCCTTTCCTAGAACCTCATATACCAGGAATGGTTTTAAGTCCTTTCAAATTCTGGATCATCCTTGTATAGGCTAAATAAAATAAAATAAATAAATAAATGGAAATATCAGAGTCATCCTTGACATGCAACATCAAGAGAATTCTAGAAATTCAGGGAAAGTTTTCAGAGACCTGCTGGGCAAATTTGTCCTGGTAAGAATCTCATTCACCATATGGCAGAAATACAGAACCTAATCTTCTACTGAAGATGTGGAGATGAACTTCTGGAGAAGAAGAAGGGGATTGTAGAGAGAAGGCAGATAGGTAGCTCAGTGGGTAGAGTGCTAAGTCTTGGAGTCAGGAAGACCCGTGTCAATATAACCTCAAATATTTATGAGCTATTTGAGCCTGAAGAGGTCATTTAATTTCTGCTTCCCTTAGGAAATGACAAATTATTCCAGTCAAAAAATCCCCATGAACAACTGACATGCTATGGTCCATGGGGTCACACTAAGAGTTGGAGAATACTGAATGATTGAACAAAATTTTGATGACATTCTTCTCCCTTGAAGGGGAAAAGAGTGAGCTTTCTAGAAGAATAGCCTCTCTTGTCTTAGTAAAGATGAGACCTGGTCCTCAGTTGAGAGTGTGTATGGGAGGATGAATGAGAAAAGGTCTGGAAGATCCTACTGTACCTTCTATTAGGAGAAGTAACAAGTACATTTGTAAGTCAATGCAAAGTTAAGAGGGAGAGCTAACACTCTGGATGTCAGCATCAATCAGTTGATCAACAAGCATTCATTTGCCAGGCAATCTTCACAAAAATTGTGACAGATTAGAACAATGGTTGATTCTAATAAAATGAGTTTCAATAGTCCAAAATGCAGAACTGGTGTCCCAGGGGCTGAATGCCTGAGAACCAGAAGCAGGAACTAGAGATGGGATCAAGAGGGAAGTCTCTCTGGGCCCTAAAGTCTTTAAGTTTGACAACAGCTCCAGCAGGATGTGGATCTCATCTACTCATATTCATAAGAATTTACAACTAAATAGCAATAAATATTGGAAATGTGAAATTGTACTGAACAATGAATCCCACATGACCATTGTGTCCCAGGTTTTCTACAAGAGATGAAATGGACACTGTGAGTATAATGGATGCTGTCCCTGAAACTGCTTGGCCACTCATTGAGACTGTGAGAATGTTATCTCTGTGTGAACTCTGTCTGAAGTTAGAACTGTGTTGCCAGCTTCTTACTTCCCCAATGCAGATGATGTCTCCTGTTTCCAGACGCTGGCCCACACAGCCTCCAGATGTACTGCCTTATCCTTATCTATAGCCAAAGACTTTGACTACTTGATGAATATAGAACTTAAAGAAAAGTTGCCTCCCTGTTACACTTTGCTGCCTGCCTGAGAAAGGAATTTTTAGTGTGATAAATGTTTCTAAACATTCTTGTGATTTTCTCCCATAAATACATGTCCCTAAAACTCCTCAGGACTGAACCCTTAGTCTTGCACTGGTGGGGTTCAGTCGCTGGCCAGCTAATAAACATTCTTAAAATCCAATTATTTGAGCTGTCCTGTATTTTATCTTGCCTGGGCATTTCAGAGACATTTTAGAAAAAAATCCACCAGCAGCTATAGATTCTCTGCATGAAGTTACCAAGGATTAACTATCCCTGGGCTACATAAGAGTGAATCTAGAGTTTGCTAAGGAAGTCACTAGCATTAATGGGGAAATGAATCCTTTGTCTTTAGTGTATCTTGATTCGGGTAAAATGGGTTCTGATGTCTCAGTTAAGAATCAATATCTGAATGTTTGTCTCTATAATTTGTTCAGAAACATACTAGAAAATAGAAGCAAGAGGTAGCAGAAAATGCTTTTCATTAACTACAGGATAGAGTCAAAAAATTTGTCTCCAGTAACTTTCTGATGACTAAGAATAGAAAAACTGATATGGCTAGCAACTTTGCCTTGGGCGTCCCTTTTGGTGGGTCTATTGGAAAAGCCAATAGAAGAGCAATTCTGCCCTTATATAGTATGTGGTGTGACATGGGTTGATACTTTGGATCAATAGAAAGGCAAAAACCAGAACCTGCTCTCAAGGAGCTCATGGCCTGGTAGAGAAAACCCTTCATGACCACATTTGGGATTTTCTTGGAAAAAATATTAGAGTGGTTTGCCATTTCCTTAATCCATTGAATAACCACTTAATAGGGATTAAATGACTTGCCCAGGATCATATAGCTGGTAAATTTTTGAAGCTGGATTTGGAGTCAGAAAAAGGAATTTTTTTGTATTCAGGTCTAGCCCTCTCACTGCCATCTGGCTGCTCAAACAATCCCAGTCCTTTTGCAAACTCCTAACATAGCTACACCTTTTGGTTTGCCCCAAGACAGAGTGTCCCTTCTTCTCAATATCCTCAAAGCCAAATTCAAATAACATGGGTTCTTACAGACTCTGGGTAAAACATGTCTACATGTTGTTGTGGTATTCTCCAGCTTCTTAGTCTTGAGTCCTCCTTGAAATATTTTTAAATTGGTCAAACAGAAACTCCACAAATGTTCCTGACAATGTATTCTTTCACCTGTGCCAGGCGATTTCAACGGCAGCTATACTAGTTCTTACTAGGGCTAGAATGCCTTTTATCTTGGGCAGCCATTTTTCATGAGCTATTTTGATCAGTAATTTCCAGTGCACAAGACATAAAAGAATTGGGAAGCTATTCCTTTTCTTATCCATCCATCCACCTCAAATCGATATGTATGGAGAGAGAAGAGAAGAGAAAAGAAAAAAAGAGATGAGAGTGGGGGGAAGGTAGAGAGAGGGGGAAAAAGAGAGATACAGAGAGATAGACAAAGACAGAGAAAGAGAGATAGAGACAGAGAGAAAGAGAGAAAAGAAGAAAAGATAAAGAAGAAAGAAGAAAAAGAAGGAAAAAGAAGAAAGGAGAAAGAAAAAGAAGAAAGAAGAAGAAAGAGAAAGAAAAAGAAGAAAGGAAACAGAGACAGAGAAGGAGATCTCTTTACCCAAGCACTCTCTACCATGCTTCCCCAATACGATTACTTTATTTCTTCATTTAACATAGAGAAACTACTACTAGGATTCATTGGAGCCACCCACTTGTATCACTCTCTCTTCTATACCTAGCCATGTGGGCCATTCCTTCAGTACTAGGAAGACATCTTCTGGTGCATTAAGCTTCCTTTTCTCATTCTGGTTGGCTCATTAATCCCCAAGCTCCCAACATCCTAGGTACAATGTTCCTTTTTTTGGTTCAAGTTAAGGGCCTTGCCACAAAAGAAGGCATTTAAAGAGGTGTCTAAAGGAAAAACATGAATTAGATATAGGACATGTCATTTATTCCTTCTCACAGAAAGGAATATGAAGCATGCCCAAGGGCACACAGAAAATATTTGACACAGAATTTGAACTCAGATTTTTCTGACTCCAATCCCAGCAATCTATTCATCATACAATCTAGTTGACTTGGAAGAATAGGAATTGAAATACTCAAAAGTCCACATGGAACAAAACCCAAGAAAGGAGCCAGTGATTTCAAAACTCATGGCCTCAAAAGTTATGTAAAAATGCCCAAAATTTAAGCAACAAGAAAGAAGAATTAGGGATTATGTTATATCCCATCATTTGCCCCAGTTTTCTCAACTATAAAATGGGGAATAAATAGTAGTATCTCCCTTAAGTTGTTGTAAATCTCAAGTGAGATGATTTTGTAAAACTTAACATAGTGCCTATCAGACTACAGAACCTTAATGTTATAAATATTATTAACATTTAATATTGATAATGCTTGTTTCCTTTTTTGTTTCTTTATTTTAGCCACTATGTTATCTATTTCAGGTGTGATATACACAAACAGTTTTATTTCTCTTTGTCTCTTTAAGTTTGAAGTAATTTTGCTTAGATTTGTAAGACATACAGTCACCACATTTTTTTTTTTGCTTTTTGCTAAGGCAATTGGGGTTAAGTGACTTGCCCAGGGTCACACAGCTAGGAAGTGTCTGAGACCAGATTTGAACTCAGGTCCTTCTGACTTCAGGGCTGGTGCTCTATCTACTGTGCCACCTAGCTGCCCCTGTCACCACATTTTTTAAAATAAAAGCCTTTTATTTTCAAAATACATGCAAAGATAATTTTCACCAATCACTCTTTCAAAACCTTGCATTCCAAGTTTTTCTCTCTCCTTTCCCCCTACTCCCTCCCCTAGACAGCAAGTAATTCAATATATGTTAAACATGTACAATACTTCTATACATATTTCTACATTTATCATGTTGCACAAGAAAAATCAGATCAAAAAGGAAAAAAAATAAGAAAGAAAACAAAAAGCAAGATAATAATAAAAAGGTGAAAATATTAAGTTGTGATTCACATTCAGTTCCCACAGTCCTCTTTCTGGGTGCAGATGACTCTCTCCATCATAAGTCTATTGGAATTGACCTGAATCACCTTATTATTGAAAAGAATCATATCTGTAATAAATGATCATCATATAATCTTGTTGCTGTGTACAATGTTCTCTTGGTTCTATTCACTTCACTCAGCATCAATTCATGTAAGTGTTTCCAGGACTCTCTGAAACATCCTGCTGATTATTTCTTATAGAACAATAATATTCCATAACATTCATATACCATAACTTATTCAGCCATTCTCCAACTGATGGGCAACCACTCAGTTTCCAGTTTCTTGCTACTACAAAAAGGGCTGCCACAAACATTTTTGCACATGTGGGTCCCTTTCCCTCCTTTAAGATCTCTTTGGGCTATAAACCCAGTAGAAACACTGCTGGATCAAAGGATATTTTCATAGTCCTTTGAGCATAGTTCCATATTGTTCTCTGGAATGATTGGATCAGTTCCCAACTCCATCAACAATGTTTTAATGCCCTAGTTTTCCACATTTATCATTATCTGTCATCTTTTTATCATTTCCTATCATCTTAGTCCATCTGAGAGGTGTGTACTGGTACCTCAGAATTGCCTTAATTTGCATTTCTCTGATCAATAAGTTATTACATTCTTAGCAAGCTTTGTTATACGTTCTGTATCTCTAGTCTCATATCTGGCAATCCTGAATTTAAGATGTGGTTCAAAGGCATCAACCTCATCCTCAAGCATGACCTTCTATGTCAATTTTTTATTTCCCACTGTAGTTTTCCTCTTTTGTATCCTTTGCTTTCAATAAATAACCTGTAGGAAAGTACATGCATTTGTATACATTTTTGCCTTTAGTTCTCTAATCAAAACATTTTATATGTTGGTAATTTTTGTTAGGTTCGCCCAGCAAAATAATCTGTGACCACACGAATCATTAAAAGGGACTAATATGTGTCCATTTTAATAAGCCTTTATGAGTTCTTGACCTTTCTATAATGAGATGGTAGCATGTTTTATTATGACCATAGTTGGTCATTGCACAGATCAGAGTTGCTAAGTCTTATGATATTGCTCCTAGGTACTATGTAACATATGTACTATAGTACAGAACATAGCACATATATTATGTACAATGTATTGGTTCTGCTCACTTCACTCTGTATCAGCTTATACAAGTCTTTTTCATTACTAACCTTTCCTTGTCAACTATCTTGCCCTTTCCTTTCTCCTAAAGTCTGTTCTGTCCTTGAGATCTCCTCATTAAGATTCTCGTCCCTAATCCTCTTTAATTTTGTTCTTCCATGTTTGACTTGTTCTCAATAAAGGACCTGGGAGAGTAGAAGTTGGTAGGTAAAAATAAAAAAATCATGTATCCAAGGGCAGTGTATTTCTAACAATTAGAAAATGCTCCCTTTAACTATAATAAGAAATAATTTAGTAATTCATCAGTTTGAGCATCTGGCAACACTAATATAAATAAATATTGCATATACTTGGAAAATATTTTAATAGCTTTCTTATTTTAAGTAGATCTAATTAGTGTCAGTTATCATAACACATACCAATAATTTTTTGCTACTCCATATCCTCAGATCCTAGTCCAGCATCCTCTCTGTTTCCCTGTTGAGCTAGGCTGATTTCATAGTTAAAGAATCTGGCTTCCCCTCAAAAATTTTCAGGTTTTCTTCATCTTTATGGGCTTTCTTCTACCCAGACTCTTCCCCAAAACTAATTCTTCCTCAAAGAAAAGTCATAGGTATCACATTCCCCCCATGAAAGTATAAAACCATATTCGAAGTTTAAAAACTTGACAATTCACATCAGGAAGTTATCCATTCTTAAGACTGGACTCCTTTCTCTTCTCAATTTGTGTTTGGATTGGCTTCATATGCCTACATGTACATATGCAATTGTGTGTTTGTGTATATACATACATATGTATACAGAAAAAGACAAAAACCTGTTAGCAAAAAATAGAGAAATATGTTGAGTATTTAGCTAAGGGTTTCTATATAGTTTTCTTTTTAAATCCTAGGTGATATTTCTAGTTGAATCTCTCCTAATATTAGCTTATAAGAAGGAATAGTCCCATGTTCAGCCCTGTGATTATGTCCTTGATCCATCACGTTAGGGGCGGAGTCTGGAGAATGTTAATCTCTTTATGAATCTCCAAGAGTGTGAGATCACCTATTACCCAGCTCTGCCTTTCTGGATATCTATTCTCATACTTCGGGCCCTAATTGGCCCAGAGAAAAATATAAATATCAATTGTTTCTGTTTGGCCAGAAATGCTGAGGGTCTTTCCCTTACAGATTTACACACACATGTGTATATATATATATGCATATTTGGATATGCATATATACACATATATTTATTTGTGTGTACATATATATATATATATATATATATATTTTGATTAGCCAAAAATGGTCATTCTCTGCCTCATTTCTTACCTAGCCTTAATCACTGATTGGGCATTGCCTCAGTCAAATAGACCTGTTAAAGACCTTAGCTTATAAAGTCCACTGTATCCAGAACCATTTCAAGTCATCCTTGATCTATATCTGGCCACTGGAGAGAGGGAGACTGATTGCTTTGTATATCCTACCCTCTCTTAAATCCAATTCACTTGCACATCATGGTATCACCTTCCTGATGCTGTGGTCCTCTGAGAATGAAGGACAAGCAACAATCAAAGCACAGAACTATTAGCCTACCATGAGCAATCTTTGAGAAAGTTTTTAGGCAGTGACCAGGAAAAAGAGAATCAATCATAAGGAATGACTGAATTTTCAATTGATTATAGGAATATGAAGGTATATTACCTTCCTCTAGGGAACTAGTCACAGATCCACTGTCACGCTAAGCAGATCAAAGATACCTGGTCAGACCTAAAATCTCATTAGAACCCAGGCTTTTAGATGAAATGGGCCATAGGAGACCAGTTCTATGTGACCTTAGCAGAAAAGGAGTCAGGAGTTGTTGGAGAGCACTAAAGAGAATTCCCCTGCAGGGATTGTGAGAAGTTATTCTTCACTTTTAATGCTTCAGAAAAATACTGTGAATAAGAAAATGTCAGTGCTTTATTTATTTTAAATGTGTATGTTGCTATAAAAAAGTTTCATTTGCCTAAAATCCTTTAATGATCCAACTCAAAATATATTCCTCATCTTTTATTTCATTAAGTATTTAATTATGTTTTGCCATTGCTAGAAGCTGTCTCCAATTTATCTGAATTATAACTTGCTAACATTTAAAGTCAAAATGTGTTTATGTTAAACTCCCTATGTACAGGATGGGCAAGATGTGACTAGATAGGAGCAGATCATATTAAGAAAGGGTCATAGCCTCTGGAGATCATTATAACTCCTACCCTGGTCAGATCATACCTAGAGTAGTATGCTCAATTCCAGACACCATAACATTTTAAAAGGGATTGATGAATTCATGTGCAATGAGAAAAGATTGTCCAGGATAATCAAGGGATTGGAAGTCATATCCAATGTTTAAAGCTTGAATGAAATGGGGCTCCTTAGCCAGGAGAAATACAAATCTAGGTGGTAATACAGCAGCAAGTAGGTAGGTAAAGCACTAAGACTAGAGACAGGAATACCTGAGTTTAAATTATCCCTCAGATATTTACAGTTTTGTGACCCTGGACAAATCCCTTAATCTCTGTCTGCCTCAGTTTCTGCAAATATAAAATGGGGTTGCTGAAGGATCAGATAAGATATTTGTAAAATGGTTAGTAAATACTATATATTAAATAAACAGATGCACGAATAAATAAATGGGAGAATAAATGGACACATCAATAAATGAATAAATAATTTTTGTTTGTTTAAACAAACAAATAAATGAATGAATGAATTTCTTTAAAACCAGTCACTACCTGTGAGGGATATTGCAGTTTAGGTAGGCCCTGAGATTTCTTCTAATTCTATGATTCTAAACTACCATAAGATTGTCTACAATAGCAAAGGTGCCAGAGGACTGGAGAAAGGCAAACATTGTCCCCATTTTCAAATAGGAAAGAGAAGAGAATCTGAAAACCCTTCACAGTGGAATCACAATAGACATTCATAATAAGATTCTAAACTGTCTGGTCTGAAAGATGGCTGAGAAGTATCTATAAGAGCTGGTGTGATCACATCAAGATGGACTTTATATTCTTGTTTTACCAGCTGACTCTTGGGTACCTTAGGCAAGCTCCCCAGACATAACATTTCCTACTCTATTCATGGATAAGATGCAGAGCTCTGTATGAGATGATTACTTTAGAATTGCTTGAATTGCCAGACCAAAAGAGCAGTCATTATTGGTTTGATGTCAACTGGGGAGGAGATCTCTAGAGAAGTGTTCCAGGATTATTTAGCATTTTTATTAATGTAGGTGACATACATATCAATGTGTAGATGACACAAAAGTGGAAGAGAGAGCTGAAAGGAAAATACTAGGTGACAGTTGGTATCCAAAACATTCTTAGTAGCTAGAATGGTAGATTGTAGCTATCCACCTCCAGAGAAAGAATTGATGGAATCTGAATATAGATTGAAGTATGTTATCATCACTTTTTTGTGTGTGTTTATTTTTTTCTTGGCCTGTTTCTTCTTTCACAACATGATAAATATGGAAATATGTTTTACATGAATGGACATATGTAACTGATATAAAATTGTTTATGATTTTAGGGAAGAGCAGGGAAGAGAGAGAGGGAGAAAAATTTAAAACTCAAATTGTTTTATTTTAAATGAATGTTAAAAGCATGTCTTTACATGTCATTGGAAAAAATAAAATAAAATCCTATTTTAATCAAAGAATGGTGGATTGGAGATAATGAGATATAATGCAGATAAATGAATATGAATTAGAAAGCTTACAAGTATGTGTTTGTGAAAGTATGAGTAAGTAGTTCATTTAAATTAAAAAAAAAACTTTTTAAAAGAACTGGGTATCTGAGTAGACTATAAACTATTTTTAGTTTGTCTGATAGTCCATTTTTTGTGAAATCATAATTGCAATTTGGTCCCTAATACCATTCTAGGTAATGGAAATGATGAGATATATTCTCTTCCTTCCCCCACTTTGCTTCCCTTTAGCTTCTCAATCTTAGGAAAGTGATTTTAAGAATCATCAAAAAAGGACTGAAGAGGAAGATTTCTATGAAGTAGTCAAAATCTGAGGAGAGTGGGTTCAAACTTAGCTCATTTTCTACATAACATCGATCTTACCAAGTTTATGTCCAAATGTGGCTCACTGCCTTAAATCTTTATCTCAGCTACTACTAAGCTGAACTCTGAAGTTTACTTCTTTCTTCTCTGCACATCAAGACAAACATGACTGCAAGACCCAGATACTGGGAAGCTAGAACACTCAGTTTCCTTACCTTCCCAAACTTGCAAGATTGGAAGCTCCAACCTTCACATAGACTAGAACAAACATGGAGACCAAAGCCTGAGGAACATTCTCCAGTGTCAGAGGGGATAAGATCCCAAAGCTTGTCTGCTTTACAGAATTGTTTCTCTTCTTTTCAATATCTTAAACACCAGAGACAATTTCAGTCAAGTCTAATAAAACCAGCCTCCTTCAGAGGAGGGAAGGAACAAGCATTTATTAAATACCTATTATGTGTCAGACACTGTGCTAAGCACTTTACAAATATATCAACCCTGAGAAGTAGTTGCTATTATGATGCACATTTTCTAATTGAGGAAACTGAGGCAAATAGAAGTTAAATTACTCTCCTAGAGTTTACAACTAGTAAGTATTTGAGGTGTGATTTAAACTTTCAGATCTTCCTTAGGCTCTCTTTGCTATAATACTTAGCTTCTTCTATCTCCTTAGAATGTTTTCTAATGGGATATTTAATTCCTTTTTTTGAGGCAGGAGTAGAGCATTTTTAGATCATTTGCCTGAGTTTAGTTGGAATGCTGTTCTGCTGGTTCTAAGTGTCAACAATTATTGATGGTGCTATACATATTACAACTATTATTATTGGTAGCATCATGATCTTGTTCTCCATATCTTTTTCAAAGGAGTTCAAATGCAAAGTGTTGAAACAAGTCATCCTGCTAATATTTCTCCATATACAATGTTTGCAAATATTGCACTTGTTGAGAATAGAAGTGCTCATACAACTGAATAAAGGTATTGGGTGCTTAGACCATCCTCTCTAGAAGATGATCCCTCAGGACAACTCAAGAATCAACCAGGAATACATAGATGATGAACTACTGGAGATGATGAATACTTGGAACGGTGATTAATGGGGGAAACAATGTTCATAAGTTTTTGTAAATTGATGATATCTTCAGACAACAGTGGGCAACAATGTGGTCTATGATAATTAACCAGATAATAAATAACAATTTATTTGTTGAGCTTTCTAGGATACTTTGAATTCTGTGTCTTTAGTTTAGATATTTCTCATCTATAGGTGCATGTTTTTTAAAAACAGAGGGCTTCTGATACATAATTCCAGCCACCAGATCATACTTGAGACATTTTTGCTATTGTTGATTTTTCATTTGTATCCAACTATTTTTTTTTTTTTGCAAAAATACTTTAGTGGTTTGCCATTTCTTCTCCAGCTCATTTGACAAATTTGAAACCTGAGGTAAAGAGTTAAGTGACTTGCTCAGGTTTGCACAACTAATAAGTTCTACATTTCAATTTAGGTCTTCTTGACTCCAAGCCCAGCATTTCTAGGACCACCTAGCTGCCCCATTATGAGACATTTAATGGACACTAAATATTTACAGTCTACAGTAATATGTTGGGGAAGGGAAAGAAAGGGAAAGAGAAGGGAATCAGCATTTATATATAACTTACTTTGGTGCCAGACACTGTGCTTAATACATTACAAATATAATCTCATTTAATTCTCACAACAACATTGAAAGGGTTGTTACTATCCCTATTACTTATAATAATAATCACATTATTATACATTATATTATGTATATATATTATTGAGGAATATGCATTATATATATATACATAATATGTAATTAAGGAATTGAAATAATTGGAGATTAATCAATTTACTAATTTATTACTAGTGTCTGAAGCCAAATTTGAACATAGGTCCTCTTAAGTCCAATCTTGGTACTGGGGACTAGGAAAGAGATGGAATGATTGAAAATCCTTCTATTTGGATCCTTCTGGACTATAAGCTCTCTGAGGTTGGGGAAGGTCTTTTTCTTGGAATCCTCCACAATGCTTTCTTAGTACATAGCAGAGGCCCTATGGTTAATAAATTCTTTGATCAAATTCTTTTGTTGCAGGTTCCTTGGTATAAAAAGGCAAACCATGTCACAGTGATTTTCTTTTTAGCCATTTTTAAGAGCTAGCTTCTTGAATACAAATGAGGGAAAGAAAAAATCTAGCAGGAATTGTGGGCATTAAGAGGTAAAAATTCTGAGTGGGTCTTCGTCAGGGGGATACCTTCCAAGTATCTGTTATGCCCAGCTGGTGAAATGCTCCTTGGGGTGGCCAACTACACTATTTTTATAATTATTGTTTCTGATTAATGTTGGCTTATTGCACAGTTGTCATGTCATTAAATAAGGTCATGGCCTTTTCCTTGCAGCCACAGTATGGTGCTATTTAATTATGTCTAGGAAAAGAAGGGATGTGTAGGGATTTGATGACAAATTGTGCTAATGTTCTAAACGACCATTACAAAAACAATTATTAAAATAATGCCAGCTGGGAAAGAGATGATATTTTAAAACTCTTAAAAGTAAAATATTTCTGTAGGTAGGCAATTACAAGAATTTCATATTTAGTCAGCCCTAGAGTCAGAAGGACCTGAATTCAGACCACTAACAATTATTATCTCTATGACCCTGGGCAAGTCACTTAATCCTGATTGCCTCACAAAAAAAAATAAAATTAAATAAAATTAAACACACACACACACACACACAAATAAAAACTACAATAATCATCACAAGAAACATATTTAACAAACCAGGAAGTGAGCCATAGACATCTCTTTAGGTATAGTCAGCACTATACAAACCCAGCAAATCATTAAACATCCACCATGAAAATCTTCATTAAATGTTCATGGCTTCTTCATTTCTGCTTCTGTGATATTTGAAATTTAAGCTATAGGTCAAAATATACCTTTGCTCATATCATTCTATCAGTCTTTCATTCAACTTGCATTTATTAATCACTTAGTAAGTGCTAGGCATTGTAACTAGCACTGGAGACAGAAAGGAAAAGCCCAAATAATCCCCATAAAAGTAATATTCCTACTAGGGCAGGCTGAGAATGGTCAACAACTATAACAAAATAATATTTTGGATTTGCATTTTCATTTTCCTTCTGAAGAAAGGTCAAATAATCCTACAAAATGCTATTAATTTTTGAGAATATTGGAATTTGTCATCCTTTCCAGTTAGTACTTTCAAAGAAGACAAGGGTCCTCCCTGTGGTAGAATCTGTGTGGCCATTAGTGACTAAAGCCATAATTGCAACATACTCCATGGTCAGGAGCCACCATGAAAAGCTTTTAGGAATCAGAAAATATACATATATGTGTGGATGGGTGTGTGGGGAAATTAAGAAAAAAAATTTGAGGGAAGGCAAATGAGGAAGATATGTATAATTATATATATATGTATATTCAAAATATTGATACATACAGATCTTATCTTTCTTCTATTTGTAGCAACACTTTGAAAGATCCATTTATTTTTCCAGTTTATTTATTAACAATCATTTAAGTATTTGTTATTTGTCAGACATTTTACTAGAAAACGGGCACACAAAGAGTGGAAGAGCAACTTACATTCTATAGGGGGAAATGTATGAATGGAAATAAGTGAATTCAAAATCAATACAAATAATTTTTTGAGAGGAGATATCATGAGTGCACTGCCAATGTGGGGGAGAAAGATGAGTTTCATGAAGGAAATAGAATTTTGCACTGATCTCTGAGGTAGGGGGAAGGAGAAGGAATATTCTACACTACACAAAGACATAGAAATAGAAGATGGAATGCCATTTATGAATATTAAGTATTTAGTTTTCTGAAAGACAGTGTTTAAAAAAGAAGAATCTGCAATAAGTTTAGAAATGAAGGCTACTGCATGATAGTGAAGGGCATTAAATGCCAAAATTTGGAGTTTATATTTTAGACCAAAAGAAATTGGGAATCATGGAACCATCTTGAGCAGGTCAAAACTACACTTAGGAATATCAATTTTGCAGCTTTGTGGAAGACGGAGATGGAAAGAGATTTGAGGCAGAATAGTCTAGGCAAGAAATATTAGGAGCCTGGATTCAGGTGGTTGTGGTAAAAAAAAAAAGAAAGAAAAGAAAAATGATTCAAAAAAATGCTACTTAGGAAGGCTCTATAAGACTAGCCAATTGATAATAAGTGAGAAGTGAAGGAGAGAGAAGAATTCAGGATAAGTCTGAAGCTGTGAACCCTAGTGACTGGAAGGATGATGACTTCTAACTAGAAAGAGGGAAATTGGGAAGAGGAGAAAGTTTGGGAAAGAAAATAGAGCTTTGTTTTAGACACATTGTGCCTTAGTCAGCAAACATCTAACTTTCTTGCCAAATGGAGAGAGCAGGCTGCCAAAAGAAACAGTGGGTTAGAATATAAACTACTTTGCAAAGTCTTCTGAAAAAAGATGGTGGATAATTCTGAGTGATATCATTTCATAAAATAGAGAGAAGTAAAGGGCAAAACAGGTCAAGGAAAGCTTAGTCAGACATCCAACTAAGCAAAGTCACCTCAAAGACAAAGATGGCCCAAAATTAAAATGGGAAGACAATAAGCAGAAAAGAAAGGAAGACTTGTAAAGTATTATAATGAATTATTCTGTTTCCTTTATCAAGGGAAGTGGAACCAGAATGCTTGGACCTTTATATCACAGTACTAAATGTATTTGCAGAGGAGATAGAAATGACTTTAAGAAAGAGTAAATATGGGAAAAACAGTTGAATTGGGCTGTATATTGAGGATGTTCAGGCTGGAGGTACCATTTCACTGGGAGATACGGAAGCTTCATGACAAGGGGAAGAACATAGGTATGCTTTAGGAATATCAATTTGGCAGCTTTTTGGAAGATGTATTATCCCTTTTGATCCTCATAACTACCCAGAAAAGGAGGTACTATTGTGCCCCTATTTTACTTATAAGGATCACACAGCTAGCAAAAGTCTGAGACTGGGTTTGAACTCAAGTCTTGCTCCAGCATTTTATTCATTGCATCACTTGGCTGCCCCAATGAAAGTAATAAATGTAAATTCCTTCACAAGATCTCAAAAAGCCAACTGTATAAATACACAATGAAGAGAAAAAAAGGGTATAAAAAGCAATCCAGGTGAAAAAACCCTGAATTACAAGCTCAATACAAGCCAGAATGGGACATGGTGGTAAAAAGCAAGCACTTAATGGCATGTAGTGTTAGGTAACATAAAATTAAGCACAGGGGCAGCTAGGTGGCACAGTGTATAGAGTACCAGCCCTGAGGTCAGGAGGACCTGAGTTCAAATCTGATCTCAGATACCTAACATTTCCTAGCTGTGTGACCCTGAGAAAGTCATTTAAACCTAATTGCCTAAGCAAATTAATTAATTAATTAAGCATAGTATCCAACAGTAAGATTAAAGTCCTACTATCTATCCTTTACTTTGTTCACTCTCCATCTGAAACACTGAAGTAATTTAGAAAGGATATTTCAAAATACATTGATATGTTGGAACACATTCATGGAAGGCTGAATAGGATAATGAGGGAGCTAAAAATAAATCTATGGAAGAATGAGTTTGAAGGAAGTGAGAATGGTTGATCTCAAGAAGAGAAGACATAGGAAGCCATGATAACTGTCTTCAAACATTTGAAGAGTTATCATATGGGAGAGAGATTATACTTGGTTAACTCAGCTCCAGATGACCGAACTGAGAGCAGTGGATAGATGTTACATACAGAATATTTTAGCATAATAATGCCTAGGAAGCTTCTTTATACACTTTCCTTAACTTAATGCCAAGTACCGGACAGCAAATTAAATTGCCCCTGATGGAATATTATGGGCAGTTACATAATTCAGACATAATGAGTACTGCTTCTGAGTCAGACAGCAAGCTGACGGATTGTCCAGGGAAAGGAGGCATTAAAGGGAAAAAACGAGTGGCCAGCCAAGAAAGAGTTCTGTTCCACAGGAGGGACACTGAAATGCCTGACATAAATAGCCAATGGAAGGATGAAGGAGGAATGATGTCTGACAGGCAGCCCAGGAAAAACAACTAAATTAAACCCCTCATCTTTTCATCAGGAGCAGTGATCCATATATTTCTATTTATGCAACTTCTATGAAATGGAATGAAATTGGAGACCAGCCAAGATGGTGGAATAGAAAAAAGTGGTCTAGCCCTGCTACCCCCACAATGCTCACAATAGAACTACTCCACAAAGACCTATGGAACACCCCTCCCAAGAAGCTAACATGGAATCAAGACTACAGGGCAAGGTACCTTCTAGAGCAGGGAGAGTATGTACATACATATAAGAAATGCTTGTCTGGGACAGACACTCATCAGTCAGAAAAGAAGGCCATAGGATAAAGGCACCTCTTGCATGAGAAACCTGCAGCCTAGGTGTGGAAATGGGGAGCAAGGAGCATGGAATGGAGGGGAGGAGAGGTAGATAGTAGGTCCCACACATCATAGGCAGACACACACACACACACACACAAATACACACACGAGCCACAAAACTATATTGGCTGGGGGCAGATCCCTGCTTAAAACTCAAGCCTCCACAAGAACCCTGTGAGGTGACCTCTAAATGAATGACCTTTCTTTTTGATTATGAGTATTTTCTCTTGGAGCTGAAGCACTAAGAGAAAAATAGACTACTGCTTGTTGCCTTACTACAGCTGCATAAAATGGGTACATATTTCTAGTTGCATATTTATTTATTTAATTTTATTTTATTTTTGCTGAGGCAATTGGGGTTAAGTGACTTGCCCAAGGTCACACAGCTAGGATGTGTTGTATCTGAGGCCAGATCTGAACTCAGGTCTTCCTGACTTCTATCCACTGCTACACCTAGTTGTCCCTGTATATATATATTTAATTCTGGTAAAGACTATGCTAGATAGACACAATCTTACTGCTCAGAATCACCTGTAGTAGACCCTGTTATGATTCCTGCTATGTCTTTGTTCAAGGCATGAGAGTATGGGCCAATTCTGGTAGTTACACAGGAAAGAATGACTTTCCAAGAGAAGATGAGATCTCAACTCTCTAGTGCAATATTTGAGTTTTTGTTCTCCATCTGAAGGAATCATCAGGAGCCACTTCATCACTTAACTTCCAAGGGCAGAATTACTAGAAATTTGAAATACATACATACATACATACATACATACATACATACATACATATATATATATATATGTAATAGATACAAACTCACTAATTACTTAAAAAAATAGACCAGATTAAATACTGGTAATGAAATCCAAAGTAAAAATCACACTGAATCATTTTTCCATACCAGATCAATATAATGAGACAGAGGTCTTTAAACATAGTGACAAGTTCTATCCAGGAAGGTGCCACATGGAACCTTACAACATGAGGTCTGAGCTGGGGTTTAAGATTGTGCATTAGTGAAAGAGAATGTACATTCATTGTGGAAAGGCTTGATGTTATGAAACAGGTTCCAACTGGCAGTTCTGTTACTCATAAAAAGGTGGGTACCGGGTATTTGAGAAGAAATCAGCATGTAAGGTGAAGCTCCAATGTATCCACACAAGATTTATAAAGAGGAAACCTGTAAGCCAGGCATGGAATGCACTGAAAGAAAAAATAACGAGAATGACTTGAGAGTAGGTTGATTATATCCACCAGGATATAGAAAAAGTGATCCCCCTAAAGAGAATAAATTTAAAAAGAGGAAAGCATGATGGTCACAGATTCTGCAGATAAACTGATGGTGATAGAGAAGTAGATGAAAGATAGGTAACAGATAGATGGATAGATAAATGATGGATAGATGTCAGATAGAAGAGAGATAGATGGATAGATAAGAAGAAAGATAACAAAAAGCTGATAGTAGGTAGATAGAAAAAAGATAGAAGATAGATAGATAGATAGATAGATAGATAGATAGATAGATAGATAGATA
>JAJPUD010001858.1:0-64619 GCA_023553655.1 Myrmecobius fasciatus | reverse complement strand
ATAGATAGATAGATAGATAGATAGATAGATAGATAGATAGATAGATACCAGACAAATCAATAATTTAGGTACTTACTATGTACCAAGGACTCTGCTAAAATGCAAATACAAGCAAAAAAGGTAATCCCTATCTTTGAGGAGCTTATATTCTAAAGTGAAAAAATACCACATTAAAGAGAGTTGGAAAACAGGGGAAGGAGGGATTTTGAGGCTACTAGTGTTTAGGCAGAGAGGCCAGGGAGTGAGGTATAAAATCAAGAGTGAAGGGAGCATGGCCAGGATGCTTCAAGAAATGGACGTCTGGGGGCAGCTAGGTGGCACAGTGGATAGAGCACCAACCCTGAAGTCAGGAAGACCTGAGTTCAAAGTTGGCCTCAGACACTTAACATTCCCTAGCTGTGTGAACTGGACAAGTTACTTAACCCCGATTGCCTCAGCCAAATATAGATAGAGATAGAGATAGAGATAGAGATAGAGATAGAGATAGAGATAGAGATAGAGATAGAGATAGAGATAGAGATAGAGATAGAGATAGAGATAGAGATAGAGATAGAGATAGAGATAGAGATAGAGATATCTTAGTCTGGGGTAGACACTCACCAATCAGAAAAGAAGGCCAGGATAAAGGCATCTTGGATGTGGCAATAAGGATCAAGGAGCTTGCCCCTTCTTCTAACTGGCTCTAACTTCTAACTAGTGTGTAGAGGGTCAAGAGAACAGGTACATCTTGTCCTGGAGAGGGTGGCTAGGAATGCCTTGTCTACAGGAGAGAAGTAGGTTCTTTAATAGCAGTTCATCAACAATAAAGCAAGGGGTTCCAGAGGGAACAATGAAAGAAGAGGAACTTTATTACATACTCCTAATCAATTGCCTCAATTCTATAAGTTTTCTCTTCTATATCTTTGTTAGGTGATGAGAGGAAATTCCCAAAGCAACTCATTCCCATAGGAGGGGGGAGGGAAAGACAGAGAGACAGAGAGATATAGACAAAAAAGAGTTAGAGTGAGAGAAAGAGAGATAGACACGGAGAGAGAGAGATACACACAGAGATAGGAAGAAAGAGAGACAGAGAGAGAGAAAGGGAGAGGAGGGAAAGAGAGGGGGGAGGGAGAGAAAGAAAAAGAAAGAGAGAGATAGAGAGAGAGAGAGAAAGAGAGAGAGGGACAGAGGGACAGAGGGACAGAGGGAGAGAGAGGGAGAGAGAGAAACTCCTCTCTGTGGATTACTGACTACAGCAAAAGAAAGCAGGGATAAATAACACTGCAAATTAGTCTTTTCCTTTCTCAGCTCAGTTAGCCCATGTAGATTTACAATAGTTGGCATTGAGTCACGGTTCAATGAAGTCTCTAGCTAGAAAAACAGCTGGAGCTGCAAATTTGCTGACCATTGCTCTTCTAGCCACTGCTTAATGATCTCCCACAAGAGAGAATCCTCTCCCCAACCTCTTGAGGAACTCAGGTATACTTTGGCTCTCATAGCCAGTAAGTATTAAAGGCAGAATTTGAACCTTTCACAATAACTCCAAATTCCCACTCTCTCTCCATTATGTTTTTTTTTAATCACTAAAAATCTTGTAATTGGGACCATGCTGTCTCTCTGTTCAAACCCTTTGTTCCAATGTCATATACTTTATGTTGGGTAGGGGAGACCATGAAGCCAGCTCCTCAGAGATCAGCTCTTTAAAACTATGGATCAGCAAGGAAGAACTAGGGGAGGGAGTGAAGCTTCCATAAGTGTGGGAAAGGATGAAAACAGAGGTATGAGTGCCAAAGATCAAGGTCATCTTCACAATTTGGCCATGAGACCATCTGGCAAGGAGCTGCAAAAGGGAAAATGGAGTTCCCATTCACTGAAGGGGAGGCAATGGAATAAACATTTATTAAAAAGCACTGTGAAAGAGCAGTACCTGAGACATCAAGATGAAAAATCACACAGAACTATTTAAGATTTCCTTGCTTAGTTGTTTAATAACTAAAGCCTGCTGCTTATTCTTCAAATTGGGTGATTTTTCTAATAATTTCATCAGTGCTGCATTTTCTTAGTGCCTTGGGAATTCTAAATGGTGCCGGTGAGGGAAGAAAACCTTTTTCATCACGACAGCCTTCAAAATAAAGTTCAGCAGTATTGCTCTAAAGATTTCTGATGGCCCTTGGAGGAAAGACATGAATCTCTTCTATTAGCCATTGCTTTTTGCGTGGCCATAGTCTGGAATGACCTAGATTGTAAAGAATTAAGAATCACAGCAGATACATTACAAAAAGTAACAGTTCAAACCTGTAGCAAGCAATTTACATGTCCTAGCAGAAAGCTTCCATCATCTCCTGCTCTTAGTATCTCACAAAGTAATTCTCCAGTATCGGCAGCGTGAAAAGCTAGGCTGCTTAGTCGATAGAGTACTGGGTCTGGAATCAGTAAAACCTGATTTCAGATTGATCTCGGGCACAAGCTGGGTGATCCTAGGCAAATCACTTAATCTCTCATCTTAAAATGAGGATAACAGTAGCATTTACCTCCCAGGACTGTTTTGAGGATAAAATAAGATATTTATAAGGTGCTATACATTAACCTTAAAATGCTGTATAAATAGCTATTATCATTTTTCTTTAAGTTTTTATAGAGGAACCCTTCCCCCATAGATAAGAAGTCAAAGGGTATACACAAGTATTTATGAAAAGAAGAAATGCAAGCTATCTATCAACAATCACATAAAAATGCTCCAGATCACTAATATCTAGAGACTACACATATAAAACTCCACAAGAGAATTGTGTATGTGTAAATGAATAGGTGTGTATGCTTTTATATGTAATCTTTTTATACATAATTTAAAATTATCCCATATAATTTTATGGGGCACTTTTGTATTTGAGGGTTCTTTGTGATGTAAAGGTTTATTAATATTTTAATGTTCTGAATGTCCTGCTTTTATTATATCAGTGTTCTATTTAGAAATCATCACTGAGCCCTTATTGCCTTCTAATTAAGGGATTAGACTTCTAATCCTGGCATTCAAAGCCCTCTTTAGTCTAACCCCAATCTACTTTTATGAAGATATTTATTCCCTTCTTTCACATAACTCATTTTTCTGTCTAATGGCACAATCTTTTTCTATCCTAATCCTCATAAATAGAGTAAATACCACTGTCTCTCCTAAACACTGTATAGAAAGAACAAATTCTATTTCTTAAAATTGGCTTTCCAAGAAATTAGGAATTATACTTTTAGAAAGTGAGTAAAATGTCCATATCCTATGACATGGAAATCCCCACTCCTAGACATACCTCAAAGAAACGAAGAAAGGAATGTCCTAAAAACATTCATATTAATTCTTTTTGTGGCAGTAAAGAAATATAAAGCCAGATGATTATGATGAAGATGAAGATGATGAAAACATTTACATAGTGCTTACTATGTGTTCAGATACTATGCTAAACACTAATGTTTATTATCTCATTTGATTCTCATAGAAGTCCTGCAAGATAGGCCCTATTTTGACCCCTAGTTTACAGATAAGGAAACAGAGGCAGGTAGCAATTGGATAACTTGTTTAAGGCACACAACTTTAAGTATCTGAAACAGAATCTGAACCCTTGTCTTTCTGACTCCAAACCCCTTGCTATGTCTACTGCATTACCTAGTGGCAGTTGGGAGATATCAAACGTGGGGTACATGAATGTAATAGAATGTTACTCTTCTACAAGATCAATCAATACGCATTTATTTTTTAATAATAGCTTTTTATTTTCAAAATACATGTAAAGAAAGTTTTTAACAATCAACCTTATAAAAGCTTGTGTTCCAAATTTTTCTCCCTCTTCCATCCTCAGACAGCAAGTAATCCAATATAGGTCAAATGTGCAATTCTTGTAAACATATTTCCACAATTATCATGCTGCACAAGAAAGATCAGATCAAAAACAGAAAAGAAATGAGAGGAAAAAAGCAAATAAACAATGACACAAAAGGTGAAAATATCATGTTCCCACAGTCCTCTCTCTGGGTACAGATGGCTCTTTCCATCACAAGAGCATTGGAACTGGGCCAAAATCATCTCATTGTTGAGAAGAATTAATCATCACATAATCTTGTTGCTGTGTAAAATGTTCTCTTGGATCTACTCACTTCACTCAGCATCAGTTCATGCAAGTCTCTCCAAGTCTTTCTGAAATCATCCTGCTGATTGTTTCTTATAGAATAGTATTGCATTACTCAATACACAGTTATTAAGCACTTCCGGTATTACCAGACCCTGTGTTAAGCACTGGAGATACAAAAAGAGGCAAAAGAAAATCACAATTACAGAAATTATAAACATTAAGAGAACAAAATACCTATAAACAAGCTATATATAGAATATTAAGGCGAAAATAACAGATGAAAGGTTAGAATCAAGAAGGGCTGGAGAAAGCTTCTTGTAGAAGATGGAGCAGAGCAGAAGAGGAAGAGTATTCTAGGTATAGAGTAATGTGATCTATGATGTGGGGTTTGTCACCCAATGATGGCAAGCACCAAAAGTTGGGGTTCAGTCTTGTGAAGAATTCACAATGGCCATTTTCTATGGCAAAAGATAGATTTATTTAGGAGAATAGATTACAGGCAAAATGAAGGGATAATAGACACTGGGAATGGTAAATATGAAATAAGAGTAGGAGAGCATATGAAAGACAAGTTCCTCAATGGAATTCACAATTACCCAGTAGAAAGGGAGTACCCCATGAGGTTGGGGTTATCTGGCAGGCTAAATTCTGGAAGGGACTTAGCATTCTAAGGACTTCATCCCCCATCAGTAGAAAGACACTCACCAGAAGTTATACAAAGCCATGATTAAATGACTACATATTCCAGTCCCATACACAACTTTAAGTTTGGAGATTCAAAGACAAAAACAAAGGTGGTCCTTTAAGACTTTACATTATAATAGAGGAAGACAATATAGATTAGGGAAAGGTTAGCACTTTGTTCAGAAAATTTTAGGGAAATGGGGGGGGGAGGGTTAGGAATAAGCATTTGTACCTAGCATGGCACTAAGCACTCTATAAATAATATCTCATTCAAATCTCATTCGAATACCCTGGAAGGTAAGTGTTATTGTTATCCTATTTTACAGATAAGGAAACTGAGGCAGACAGAAGCTAAGTGACTTGCCCAGGGTCACACTCCTGATTTGATTTCAGGTCTTACAGACTCCAGACCTGCTGTTCTACCCACTATGCCATTTGCTGCCTCTAGCTATTATTGTTCCTGGGATGGTAAGTGGACCAAGAACAATGATGGAGTTGATATGATCATATTTCTAGAACTGGAGGAGGAAAAGGGGAACATAATCTGTGCCAAAGCAGTTAAAAAGACTGTCAAAATGGGCAAGAAGTAGGTCAGGAAGAGAAGCGTGGCTGAGACCTGCCTGAGATGGTGGTCCCTTGTGAAGGGGCAAGAACAGTGGCACTCCAGGTAAAAGCTACAGAGATGAATGAAATGGGTCAAAACCTCCAGGGTAAGGACTCTGACTCTGGAGGTAAAATGGCTGGTAAAATTGTTGTAAAGATGATTGAAGAATATGGGGTTATAGGACTGAAATCTTTTTGAATCATTTAGGAAGCCTAGAAAAGGCTGGGGAGCCAGCTACAGTGAGAGTATATGGCCCTGCCTTTAGAGAACATGGTGTTCTTGTTTAATTGATGTTAAAATGGCATTTCATTTAAAGTACAAAGTGGGGAAATCATTTGCATTTTCATTCCTGGAATTTATTTGTGCAACACCTACTTTCCTGCTCAGTCTATGGTTACTATTTACTGTGGCTTTAAGAGCCAAATGGGATTTTGTGGAAATAGCCACTTTCACTTGTCAGTTTAAAGATTCTGTTTTCCTGGTGGATGAAGAGAGGCTGCCAAAAGAAGAAAAAGAGAATGGAGATACTGTCTTTTTTTTTTTTTTTCTGGGACTATTTTACACTTTAGCTTGTAAAAAGGATAAAAAAAGGTTCTAATGAATTGGTTTTTAATTGATATCTTTTGTTTTTAAATCCCTTGTATTTCATCCTGTATTTTTCTCCATTCCCTTACAACATTTTTTTAAAGGAAAAAAATATCAGTAAAACAAATTAATACATCTCTCCAAAATCTCACAGTGTATGTAACATTTTACAATCATGCACCCCTACTTCTGCCAAGGATCATGGGCATGTGTCTTTTTTTTTTTTATCTCTTCCATGAAACCAAGTTTTGTATGGAAAATTTTGTAATGTTCAGATTGGATTTTTTTGTGATTGTTATTCTTTTCATTTACTTTATTATAGCTATGTTTATTGTTTCCCTTGTCCTACTTACTTCATTTAGCATCAGTTCATATAAATCTTCTGTGATTCTGTGTATTCATCATGTTTACCATTTCTTATAGTATAGTGACATTCTTTTGTATTCCTATACCACAATTTGTTTAGCAGATTCCTGATTGATGAGCACTTTCTTTTTTTCCCCGGAGGCAATTGGGGTTAAGGGACTTGCCCAGGGTCACACAGCTAAGAAGTGTTAAGTGTCCGAGGCAGGATTTGAACTCAGGTCCTCTTGACTTTAAGGCTGGTACTCTATCCACTACACCATTTAGCTGCCTCAGAGCACCTCCTTTGTTTTCAATTTTTTGCTACCACAAAAAGTATGGCCATCAATATTTTATTGTACATGGTGCCTTTCTTTTTGTCAATGATATTCTTGAAGTTCTTTCCATTTTCATTACTAAATGTCTTTGGGATGACTATGTTTAGTTGAGTGCCAAATGTTTTTATATTGTTATTCTTTTTAATCCTCCATTACTTCTATCTGCTTTATGAGATAATACTAGTAATAATCATTCTTGATTTTGGTTTTAAATATTTTTAAAAATGAGTATGTCTCTCTGATTGTCAAATGAATTAAGTGCTTAAGTGGATGAGTCTTTTGGTTGCAGGAAATGAATTACTTTGATTAAACTTCTGTATAAAATTGATATAATTGTTACAAATGTTATTTCTGTTGTTCAGTTTCAATTTTCCATAGTTGCTTATTTAAAGAGTTCAGCATTGAATTATTTAATTGTCTATCATATCTTTCTATTATATTATCATTATTATTTCTAGCTTTTTACCCATTTCAATCTTTTCTCTGACAAGTTGGTGATGTGCTGTAAAGTCAACTGATTCAGTCTTTTTCTATTCCCAAAGAGACTACATCCCATCCATTTCATTTCATTTCACTTCATTTTTTCTTTTCTTTTCTTTTTTTTTTGAAGCAATAAGAGTTAAGTGACTTGTCCCATTCATTTCTCAATACATCCCAGTCTCCCCTAACACATTGTACTTTCTCCCATGTCAGTGGATGAAAAAAAAAAGTCAGTAAAGACAGCTAACATGAAAAACCTATTTGGCAGCAGATATACCACTCTCTAGTTCCCAGTCTCTACAATGAAAGGAGTGAGATCTTGTCTCCTCTATTCTAGGGAGCCAATCTTGGTTCTGAATGCACTCAGCATTCAGTTTAATTGTATTTCTCTTCCTTTTTATATTATTGTAGTCACTGTGTATGTGATTTTGGTGGTCCTCTTTACTTTGTTCTTCATGCACTCATGTGTCTTCCCATGTTTCTCTTATTTTTTTTATTGGGTATTTATTGAGTATAGCAATATTCCATTACTATTCTTCAATAGATTGCTCCCCAAAAAAGAACAACCTGTTTTCAGTTTAATAGAACTAAGATTAATCCTTCAATCTGCAATATGTTTTCAATTTCACATCAATTCAATAAAACTGAGCAAAAATTGCATAAGATTCTGGTCAGGGCAGTAGGAATAAAAAGACAAAAAATGCCACAATATTAGCTCTCAGGGACCTTACAGTCAAATGGGGGAGAGCATACATATAAAATATACAGAATTAAATATAGCTTAGAACAATATGTGAGAAGCCAAAGGGAAGAGTGAAACAAAGAAAAAAAATGTAATTATAAGAGAACACTTTTAGAATACATGACATATGAAGATATGGGGGAAGGGGGAGGTAAGATCAGTCAGTCAGTTGCTAAATATTTATAAAATACTATGTCCCAGTCACTAAATTAAGTGGTGGAGAAACTAATAAAAACAAATAGCCCATGCCCTCAAGGATCTTCTAATCTAAAAGTAAAAAGAATGGTGGAGGAGAGTTGAAGGGAAGATATCTGGCACAGGAGCATGATGAAGAGTTCCAAAGACATAGTATAGCTGGTGGGAAATGGGGAGAAGACTGTTGAATCCCCTCTCTAAACACTCAGATATAGATACCACAATTCTAGCTGTAGGCAAGGATTACCTGATTAAATAAATTTCATCTTTGTGACCATTAGCATAAATATAAAAATATAGGACAATAAGCCATTTGCATCTTATCAAGATGATTAGTTTTAATGGGATGGCTATTCTTTGAAGGCCTAGAGGATCTAGATATACTTTTTTGCTTGCTCTTCCTTTTAGATTACAATTGATTGAAGACTGTTTCCAAGGGAATTGTTCAAACAATAGCTCATCATGATAAGCATTTAGCTAGCAGTAGAGTAGGATTTCTGAAGCTTGGAAATATAATAGAATTTGGCTTCCTCTCTATGTGTTAGATATCTCTAAAAATGTTTTCTTCAAGTACTTTTTCCCTATCTCCTTAAACTTTCATTCTGCTTAAAATATTTCATTTTTTAAGTATCAAAATGTAGCCTGTATGTACTCAGGAAAAATAACATGTAATAGAGTACTTTTATGTTTTTAATGGAGAAAAGAATCCATTTTAACAGATGGGGGGAAAGTTGAATGATAATATTGTTTACTTCACTGTGAACCCTCTCAGAGGCCCAGTTATTGAGAAATACACTTCAACCTACCAAATATCCCTTCTTTTATATTCTTTATTCTTTCATACTCTGTCCTATCTAATTTAAATAGATTAGTGGATGTTTCCAGAGGATATGATGCACTGTCCAATGTTATGATTCTTTTAAAGTATTGTGCAACTAAATTTGTACATGTAATTCCTGGCACTTTCTCTGAAATTTTCCTCTACTGCTGCCCTCTAGAATGCAGGTTATCTTGGACAGGAAAGCTAAGCCAGTAAAACTCCAAAGGTGTCAGGTTCTACCAAACCAGAAAACATTTCCAGATATTGTTCTTTGTCCAAGGACTAACCAAAGTAGGGCTTGACTGAATGAATGAATATATTGACTACATTGGGCCATTAATATAACTTGCTAAAATATAAGGCACAATAGGTATTCATAAAAGAAGCACACACTCTGAGGAAATAATGAATCTTGGAAAACTGGAGGTTACCCCTGGTTAATTCTAGAAATAAACCTTGAAATAAATCCTCAGACCTCAAAATGTGGAGTCTGAATGACTATTTTCTCTCTTTTTTTGCAAATTGTTTTTATTTCATAAAATAGTTTCCAATTATATATTTCAATTTTTAACTATCATTTTTTTTAAATTTTGAGTTCTATATTCTCTCCCTCCTTCCCCCTTAAGAAGGTAAGCAATTTAATGTCAATTATGTATGTGAAATAATGCAAAACATATTTACCTAGGGGCAGCTAGGTGGTACAGTGGATAGAGCACCAGCCCGGAAGGCAGGAAGACCTGAGTTCAAATGTGACCTCAGACACTTATTACTTCCTAGCTGTGTGACCCTGGGCAAGTCATTTAACCCCAATTGTCTCAGAAAAAACAAACATATTTATCTATTTGCCATGTTGTAAAAGAAAACACAAGAAAAATAAATAAATAAATAAATAAATTTAAAATGGCATGCTTTAAGTTGCATTTAGAGTTCATTAGTTCTCTCCCTGGAGATGGATAAGTATTTTTCATCATGAATCTTTTGGAATTGTCTTAGATCATTGTCCTGATCACAGTGGTTGCCTTTCACAGTAGATCATTCTTACAATATTGCTATTACTGTATACAATGTTCTCCCAGTTCTATTCACATCCCTTTGCATGAGTTCCTGTAAGTCTTTCCAATTGTTTTTGAAACCATCCCACTCATCATTTCTTACAGCCCAATAGTATTCCATCATGATAATATATCACATCTTGTTCAGCCATTCCCCTCTTGTTGGACTTCTCAATTTCCAATTTTTTGCCACCAAAAATGATCAGCTATAAATATTTTTGTACAAATAGATCCTTTTCCTTTTTTTCTGATCTCTTTGGAATGGCATTGCTGACTCAAAGGGTACAACACACATGAAATACTTTATAATTACTTGTCAGTTGATTGATTGAAGCCACATTTTAGTAGGCTTTTAACATTAGGCTGAGGAGTTAGTACTTTATAAAACAAGAAAATCATTGAAGACTTCTGAATAGGGTAATGGTATGGTCAGACTTAAAGGTGATGTACAAGCCTAGCAAAGATGTGCATTGGAACAGATAAGAAACATCAAGCAGTCCACTAATCCATTACCCTTTTTTTCACTCTACCCCAAAAGCAAATTAACCTATTTGGGATAGCTGAACAGATATGTTGTGTTCACCGTGCCCTTGCACTTTCTAACCAACTTGCAGAAAATATTTTGTTTGGTTCTTCCTTTGAAGCATAGTTCAGTTTGACTAACCTCTTCCCTGAGAAACATTCCATTGTCTCCTTTTGAATGCCCGAATGTTGATTTCAGGGACTCTTGACCAACACAGTCAATACCAAGATTGGAAATGTCAGAATTTCTGTTTACTAATGTATTTAGAACAGGAAAGAGAAAGGCAGGAAAAGGCAGGTAGTACCTGGACAGTCAGGAAACTTGAGTATTTCTGGCAAGAACACATCTCCAGAACACTGCCATGGGCTTTGCTATTGGGTATGGACTTAGTAAAGGGTGAAAAATTCTCTTCACTTGCTGAAAATCAAAGCATATGAAAAGGAATAATGGATTCCCAACATCTCCTCTAAAAAACAAAACAACCCAGATAGTTGTTTTTATAATCCACTGTTCCAGGCCATGGGAAGAGGGTGGTATTGGTCTTTGAATCTCAGTCATCAATCCTTTGATGCAAGTGCAATCAGGGGAGTTAACATTGTCCTTTAGTCATGATGGATGCCCACATCCATGGGAAGGGTCTCCTTGTTCAAGATTTGCCTTTTCATCAAGTGGATTGGGGGATAGGGATTAAATCAAGATTCATCTAATTAGTTCTTTGTTATATATTTTTAACCAGCTTGGAGGAGATTTGTGACTCATCCTTGCCATTCTCTGGAACACAGTTGTATTTATTCTTTCCTTAGGAGAAGTCACAAGTCTCTGGAAAACAGGATCATGTAACTAAAAGGGACCTTGGGGATCATTTTACAGATCACATCATTGAGGCCCACAAAGGCTAAGTCACAACCATATAGGCTGTAAATGTCAGAGGCTAACTTTGCACTCAGATTCTCTGAACCCCAACCCAGCAATATTTCTACTATATCACTTTATCATACATTTCCAAATCTCCTTTTTCTTGTGTCAAAATCATCCCTTTACAGACCAAACAACCTTATTCCAAGGTAGCCAAGAATCAATCTCTGGACCTACTAAGCAAGGGTTAAAGGGGGATTGGGACAACAATCCTCGAAGCTTCTCTTAAGCCTCCAGATGTCATCACACCTTATACCCTTGGTCTTAAATCAACTTTTATCTTCTTTTACTTCAGCCTAATCCTTGACCATCATAGAGGTCACTCAACATCCCTGTATCTAACACTTGATTTCTATAGCAGAGGCCACCCCATATGGTAGCAGAGTAGAATGAAGTCAGTTATAGTGCTAAGTGATTTCTTAAGAAAGTTAATATTTAATGATTTGAAGACCACCCTGGAATTTTCTCAAAGACATCCAATGTAGAAAATTCTTCCCAAACATAATCTTTCCTCTCCTTTTGTAGTAGAAAAGTCCAGCATAGAAAGGAAAATATCCATTGGAACAGCACCATCTGACCTCAACTGTACAACCACAGACCATGCTCACCACTACCATGGCCATTCTTTACATTAAGATGAGGAATCCATGGGGAGGACTGTATCAGAATTTAGTATTTGAAATAGGTGAGGAAATGCATTTTAGTAGTATTTTTTTGCTTGGATTTTAAGAAAATGTGTAAAGTATATTTTATTTAAAACTTTTACGTCATGGTCAGTTATGGCTATAAAGGGTTACATTTTAAAAATCCAAGTTGCAAATTTTGTTTTCAGTTTGTTTTTGGTTTGCTAAAGAAAAAATGCAGATGAACATAAGTGGTAGGCAAAGGAAATTAGAAGTATTCATTTCTTTTCACTTGGTTAATGGCAGATGACTTGGTCTGAAAGAACAGGGATAGAAATGTAACCAAGGACATCCATGCATAATTAGACAGTGACTCATAAAAAGCTCATAAGGAGTGACTGTTGAGCAAAGGATTGTGTAGCTATGAACATTTTCCCAGGAGAAAATGGCTAAGGAAGACAAAAACAGCTGAAGATATTGAAAAATGGCCTCTGAAATGTGTTTCTTCATGCATTGGTCAGTGGGCCACTTCACATTGACTTTATTTTGTCAAGATTGCTAAAAACCTTTCTGGCATCATCACTCCACATTTTCTTGGCATCAGTTTATATAAGTATAGAATGGAGTATAAGGTCTATGTTAGTTTGGTTTGGAGGATTCTGTCAAAAGAGTCACAGAATATCTTTGCTTCTTCATCTATTACAGTTGTTGGGAGCATTGCAAATTGGGATGATCCACATTCCTGAGAAATGATATGAATTGGGTTTTATTATCATCTTTGGGACCATGAAGAAACCAGTTTCTTGTATCACTACCCAGAGGAGAACTTTAACTTTGTATTCTCAATAATTACAGGTACTTTTTCTGGTTCAAAGTACAACCTTCATCAATCCTTTTGGAGTGAATAAACCAACTTGAAAGTTGAACTTCCATTTTGCTGCAATTTCTTTATGCCTTTTGGTTTTGTGCATAGTGGGAATATCTGCATGTATATACTTCTATTTCTCCAACAATGTCTCATTTGACTAGTCAATGGATAACATTTTCACCAATAGTTAAATGTTTACTGTATGAAACCTGTGGTTTCTAGCATCTCCTCCAGATTTTAGCATTAGGGTAGTGAAAAGTGACTATACAGAACTGAAGGCCATTCTGGATTTGTACCTTTTCAATGGATCACTAAGGCCAAAAAACCCCCATCATCACCTAGTGGCTTATTTACTGTTGATAAGCCTCTATATCTCATTAAGCTATTATTAGCTAAGATAGAAATATATTTTGCATGACTTCATATGTATAATGGGTATTGTATTTCTGTCCTCAATGTATGGAGGATTGGTTGGAGCAAGGGATAAAATTCATAATTTTAAAGGAAAAATAGTTTTATGTATAAGCTAGGTTGATTTCCAGAAGCATACATCATCTTTGCCAAAACCTTACCAGTAAGTCTTCCCAGCTTGACAAAATCTGATAGAACTTGTATTCCATTGGCTTCATCATTAAGCACTTATGACTGCTTCCATATCATGATAAGGTTATTTATGGAGGATAGATAGATGATGTTCGGGATCAATGAAGGCAGTCTACACATTAATGATACCTTGAGTCCAATGAAATATCAAAGAATTGCTCAATGGCTTGAAAACTTCTAAAGATGGGAGCTATTGAGGCATCAAGTATCTCCTCAATTATTTTATTCAACTAGTAGCTGAGGCATGAGAACCTTTGACACCATCCCTAGCATCTTAAATACCTCTAGTGTATTGATTTGGATTCAGAGGACATGGGTTGACTTTGCCATTTGCTGTCTTGGTGACTTTAGATAAGTCTCATTAATCTTTTGAGCCTCAGTTTCCTCATCTGCAAAATGAGGGAATTGAACTGTATTATCTCCAAAGTCTCTTTCATCTGTGATTTCCAAGCTCCTACGAAATAACTATAAAAGTAGGGACTGAGGGCTATGGAACACACCAATGTCAGCCATAGAGATGATTGCTTTGAGTATTCTAGAGAAAAAGTCTATAATATATACAAGTGTAGAAAAATTTTAGAGCAAAAATTAAAAATCTCCCACTAAAATAGCTGCACAAAATATGCATTTTGACATGCTCATGATTTCCCAGGTAATACTTTATTTTTGGAGGGAAATATGAAGTGACTTGTCCAGGATCACACAGCTAATAAGTGTTTGAGGGTGAATTTGAACTCAGATGCTAGGGCTGATGCTCTCTACTGCTCCACCTATTTGCCCCTCCCCCCATGCAATATTTTAGGAGAAAAAATCTGACTTGTATCCAAATTCTCATAAAATCTCCTTTCATATGTCACATGAAACTTAGACACTGGAAAGCTGAATTTGGAAAACAGCATTCCAGATAAATGTAACTGAGTCATGAGTTTTCCTTGAGCGTATTTCTTATTTTTTTAAATAAATATCTGTTTATGGATCTTGATGTTACTATGTTAAGTCAACAAATTGTAAAATGTATAAGTATTTATTAAGTACATACTACATGCCTAGCACTGTGCTAAGATAGGGGATGCAAAGAAAGGCAAAAAAACACTCCTTATCTTCAAGTAGTTTATAGTCCAATAAAGGACTATAATATTTAACCACATCTCTGGAAGAAAAATAATTCACTACACATGCTGAGGTTTAGTCTACATTATAAATATATTCCTCACCATTTTCTTAAGTTTATGTAATTTTATCTCCTAATTAGTAAATAGTCAAAGAATGTAAACAGACAGCTTTTAGTAGAAAAAATCAAAGATATCTATAGTCATATAAAAATACCCTAAGTCACTACTGATTAGAGAAATGCAAATTAAAACATCTATTCACTATTGGTAGAATTGCCAACTAATCTAACCATTCAGGAAAGCAATTTGGACCTATGCCCAAAAGGCTCAAAACCCTTTGATGCCAATCTTAGGCCTGAACTCCTAAAAAAAAAAAAAAGACAAAGAAAAGGACCTACATGTACAAAAATATTTATAGCAGCTTTTTGTGATGGCAAAAATTAGAAATTGAGGGGATGCCCATCAAATGGAGAGTGATTGAATAAGTTGTGGTATATGGTTGTGATGGAACAATATTGTGCTGTACAAAATAACAAGCAGGATGCTTAAAAAAAACAAAACCTGAAAAGACTTGCATGAATTGATGCAAAGTAAAGTAGGCAGAATCAGGAGAACTTTGTACACAGTGACAACGCCATTGTATGATGATAAATTTCAAGTGATAGCTATTATCAGCAATGAGGTGATTTAAGACAGTTCCAAAGGACTCATGATAAAAAAAAATGTTATCTCCCTCTTGAGAAAGAACTAATAGAGTCTGACTGTAGATTGGAGCATACTCTTTTTAAAGCTATTTCTTTGCAGTTTTTTTTGGTCTGTCTTTTCTTTCATAACATGGTTAATATAGAAATATTTACATGATTGCACATGCATAATCTACATCAATTTGCTTGCCTTCTCAAGGAGGAGAGGAGGGAAGAAATGTATTTGAAACAAAAAATATTTGTGTTAAAAATTTGTTTTCACATGTAAATGGGAAAAATTAAAATGAGCTAGGAAAAAAGTTTATGTAATCAACACAACAATAAAATAAATCTTGATTTGTAGAGTTTGTAAGTGTTGATCTTACACTTTTTCACTGAAAATTTAACAATAGGCAGAGCCTACTGAAATGTGTTCTAAACTCCACAGGGAAGACAACATTCAACTTGAAATGTATCTTTTATCTAGCCAGCCCAGATCTCAAGAGTTTACCCACATATTAATAGGGATAGTAGAAAGGGATAAGAATAGGTTAAACTTGTGATTTCATTAGTAGGAACTCACAGATGAAGATGCTCCCTATTCTAATGCTGGTCAACACCTTCTCCACAAGGTATAGTTTTATAGAGTTATCTTGGCTTCTGAGAGGCTAAGTGATATGTGGAATTTATGCCCAGGTCCTCTTGACTGGTCCTCTCTGCATTGCACCATGATGCCTCTCAGGAAAGACATATGTTGAAATACAATAAAGTAGACAAAGAATAGGGAAGGGAGGGGTAGCTAGGTGGCATAGTGGATAGAGCACCAGCCCTGAAGTCAGGAGGACCTGAGTTCAAATCTGGTCTCAGATACTTAACACTTCCTAGTTGTGAGACCCTGAGCAAGTCACTTAATCCCAATTGCCTTAGCTAAAAAAAAGAATAGGGAAGGTAAACATGGGTCAGGATTGTTTTTTGGAAGAGAGGGAAGGAACTGGCCCAAAGGAAAATAGATCAGAGTTCATTCCTAATTCTTTGCTTAATATAGTTGATGAGTTTACAAATAAAAATTTAAATAGCTTTCACTGGCCTCCTGTACTAGATTGGTGAGGGTTCCCCCCCCCAGAAGAAAAATCAAGAAAATTATCTGATAATTTACTTCTGTTTCACTTAAAATTGCATCTTTTTCAATATGCATAATCAATTAATCAATTGAGCAAGCAAGTATTTATTAAGCAACTACTAGGTGCCAGGTCTAAGGGTAAGCATTTGTATACAAAGGATGTAGGCATCATTATTGGATCTATGCTTCAGGAAAATCCTTTTGGCATCTGAGTAGGAAAGGTATTAGAGAGGAGAGAAATTTGAAGAGGGAAATGATGTAGGAGACTGTTGCAATAGCTGAGACGGGAAATTATAAGTCATGAACAAAGATGGTTGCAAGCTATGTAGAAAGAAGGACACAGATGCAAGAAATGTTATGGAGCAGAAATGATAAGACTTGGCAGCTGATTGGAAAGGGAAGACAAAGGAGAGTGAAGACTGGAGAATGTCTACTAGACTGTCAGTCTAAGAGATCAAAAGGATGGTGGTATCCTCAAGAGAAATGGGGAGTTTGGAAAAGGGCTAGGAGAGAAAATGACTTATTTTGAATGTATTGCGTTTGAGAAGCCTCTAGAACAGCTGGTTTGAAATGTCCATGATAATGTATGTAAAACACTTTAACTGATGTAAAACATCCTCACCCTTAAAATTGATGACATGAGAGATTGGAGTTCATGAGAGACTAGAGCTGGAGAGGTCTGTGCAAGATGTGTGACAAGGGTATCCCTCTCAAGTATATAATGGGAAGACTGGAGTGGACATAGCATTTTGTAGACATTGTAGGCATTTTCAAATGTAGCACTCTTACTTTGCTCCCAGTATCTATTCCCCCTCCATCATTTGCTTGGAAATATATATTTTTTTATGATGAAATAATTGACAGTAAAGAATAGTGATTGCTCTTCTTGGAGTAAGTAGAGGCCAGATGTTCCCTTTTCAGGAAGGCTATAGTGGGGATGTCTACTTGTTTCCTGTGAGTCTCCTTGATTGGGGTTTTGTGTTGAAGGTCTATGGACCCTTGAGAATCAGGGTAGACTCTTATGATGAACCTTCCATCAGAACTGTGGAAATGGCTTTGCCCCCTCTCTTTGAGTGATTCTCTTTGGGGAATCCTGGAAAGTACCTTCTTTCCCTCTTTTTCTCTCATCCAGAATAGAAGAAGAGGGGGTTTATTGCCCTCTACATCAGTGGCAATGGAAGCCATAGTACACAGTAGCATGAACAGCCTAGGCTGCAATTTTCTGCCTTTGTGTTTCCTTTCTTAAGCAGAAGGTTAACAGTGATCCAGAGAAACAAGCGTTTCTTGCTTAGATGGTAATTCTGTGCCAAATTTGAGAAATCCCCAGTCAGTTGCTGACTGCTCGGAGAGAGGTGATTTCCATAACAACAGGGTACTCCTTTAAGAAGATACCCACTACTGAGAATTCTATGACCGAAAGGTGAAAGCCAAACACTGGCTAGCCAGGAGTTGTGTACCATGGACAGTTCCGGTTTTGCTGTCCTAAAAAGCTGTCTTTGCACTCCAGGGGGAGCATGGTGAGCATAATGGACCCTTGGAGATCTGGGTCTGCTATGTTTGTTAATATGTGCTTAGGAATCCTTTAGACTTTATACAATATCTATGGTAGAGGAAAAACAAAACAAAACAAAAACAAAAACAAAAAACTATTGTCCTGTACCTGGTACTCACACAGTATGCAGAATACTGTTACTAAAAGGGATGCCATTAATCACACTTTGGGGACTCCAGCCAAGAGCGACATCTAAGAAATTTGGGGAGTACAGTGGACAAGAAAGGATGGCAGGCTCTCTTTTTTCTGGGGATCAGGAACCCTCAGAATTAAACCCAGGCCAGAATTGAATTCAGCCCTTTCTGAGAACTCCACTTATGGGTTATATCTGCAAATTCATGATACATGTAAAGTATTTTAGGGGTCTGGGGAAGGTAGATATAAGGGGGATTAGATCAGTCCTCATATAGGGGGTGGCATTTGAGCTGAGCCTTAAAGCTAGATACTTATTCTGAAGAGAGATAGGAAGGAATTGCTTGCCTGGCATGGAGGATAGCTTTTGCAAAGATACCTAGACAGGATGTGGAATATAACGCATGGGAAATAACCAGCATCAGTGTGGCTAAAGGTGGAGTATATGAAGGAGGATATACAGTAAACCTGGAAAACTAGACTGGAAACAAACCATGAAGACCTATAAATACTAAGTAATTTATATTTTAACCAACAGATAAGAGGAAGATCATGGGAACTTCTTGAGCAGGGGAGTGACAAGGTCAGAACTGTATTAGCTTTTCAGGAGCTATGGGAGGATGGATTGGAAACAAGGGAGATGAGGCAGGAAGACTGATTAGGAGGGGGTTACAATGGCCCAGGTGAGAAGAGATGAAGGCCTGACTAGTAGAGAGAGAGAGAGAGAGAGAGAGAGAGAGAGAGAGAGAGAGAGAGAGGCCTTGAGCTTTAGGAAGGTCACTTTGGAAGCATGTGTAGGAAGCAAGTGAAGAGTCCTGAGGCAGGAAGGCTAAGAAGGAAGCTGCTGAGATTGGATGAGGGCCTACCCCAGGGTGGTTATAGCCACCTCAGTGGAGATAAGGGAATGTATGTGCATGAAACTTATCAGCAACTCTGAGAATTTCTATGGTCTCTCTAGATGGCAGTTAATTTGAGGATTGGGATCCTTTGATTTGCATATTTATACTCTTAATCTTGCTACCTGCCTAACGTGGGCCTTGTAAATTTTCTAGAAATGAATTACCATTAATGTCAGGTTTGGCCTTGCCTTTACAATGAATGGCACATCCTGATCTTACAGGGATGTTTGGCTGGCCAGTTAAGGTTCTCTGTGGGGGGGAAGAGAGAGCTTTCAGAGTAGAAGGATATACCTGTCACTTGCCCCAGAAGCTGACACAGGTTCTGAGATGATGTGCTGGGGGGAATGGAAGGGAGTGACCAGGAGTGGAGCAACAAATAGTCTATGGTCAAAAGAACTCCAATCATACAGCATTGCTACTGCAGCTGTATGCAGGCTGCTGACTCCTTCCTTACAGACTTCAGCATTTAACTCTCCTCTCATAGTGCCTGATATATAGTAGACATTTAATATTTCTTGCCTGATTTCTGAAAGAACTTCTCTCTTGATGCCAAATTACCCACAATCCTTTGACACACAATTATTTTAATGCTAGAATGGATATGAGACCCAAAAAGGAAACCTCTCAACTTTCTTCCTTCCCAGGTGAGCTCTTCAAAACCATGAGTGGAAGAGGGAAGAAACCAGGGAGTGCCATCTATTGGAGTGTATGCTATTGAATTTCATCATTTGTCTCATCTTCTGAGCTTGGAAAGTTTCAAAGATGGAACAACAAAAGTGCATGGACAAAATAACATAGGTGAGAAAGCAAGCAAAAGTGGAAAACCTGGCTAGGAGAAGACGGCAATATTCCAGGTAAGAAGGTGACTAAACCTGGGTCAGATAGAATTGGAGAATTATAGAACTGGAGGACACCTGAGTAACCAATCATTTAGATGACTCCACCTATTTCACAGAAAAGTAAACAGAGGCTTAATAAGGTCTAGTGACTTATAGAAAGTCACTTAACCCTTAGAGAGGCAATAAGAGTTAAAAGAGTTTTCAAGTCCTAGGAGTTGGGGTCAGGTCCCACCTCAGATTCATACTCCTGAGTGACCTCTCTGAACCTCAGTTTCCTCTGTTGGACTAGATGGCCCCTGAAGGTCCCTTCTAGTAGTATAATGGACCTGCCATCCCATTCCTCTGGAGTTTCCTTTCCTTGATCCTGTGCAGATACTTTGCTGAAGCACCCAGCTCCCAAGAGACTTCATGGCTCTTTTCCTGACCTGGGGAATGATGCTGAACAAGTCACAGCATGGACTAACTTAAGAGTTCACGAGACCTCATCTCCACGGGGCTCTGACCCTAGCTGCAACATAAAATTTTAATCACTCCTCATTGATCCTCCAACTCCCCTCAGCAGCAGAGCTAAGTTTTCTCTTCTTTCTTCAAACCCCTGGTGACTGCCCACCCACTCTTCCCAGGCAGAGAACATCATCTCCCATCTTCTGCCACAGGGAAGCTCTCTCAGGAGTTTTCCCATGTGCTCATACCCCTATTCATTCATGTATTTTGGGGAGGAACTTTCTCCCTCCATCATCCGTTTTTTCTGTAACCACCTTCAAACAGGTCTAGGTCTTTCTTACTTTAAACAAACAATAAACAAACAAAAGACCTGAAAATTAAAAAAAAATCAACTTGGTACTCCCTTGAGCTACCATAACTCCATTTTTTTTCATATTTACTTTCACCAAAAAGTCATCTATATTTTCTGCCTTACCTGTGTCTAGACATGCAATAATTTCTTCTCTTTCTTTCCCCTTTGTCATTGCAGTTTGGCTTCTGACCCTACCACTCAACTAAGACTATTTTCTTGGGGTTACCAGCAAACTGCACTGCTAAATCGGCCGCCATCAATTCTGAGTTTCTCCAGCTTTCTACACGTAGTGACCCAGACATTTTCTCCATTTTTGGCTTCCATAGCACTGTGATCTCTCCTACTTCTGCTACCTCTCCAACCAGTTCTCCATCTCCTTTGCCAGGTCATCATCTCCTTCCTATCCCCACAGTATGAAGACTCTTACCATTCTACTCTCTCTACATACTCTGGTGTTGAGCTCACCAGCCTCCATGGGTTTAAATATCATTTCTTGAAAGATCTCGCCTGATCTCTAGGCTCACACATTCAGTTGACAACTAGGCATTTCCTGCAAGATCCATTGCCACCTCAAACTCAAAATGGCAAAAAAACAAAAACAAAAAGCCCTCATGATCTTCCTTCTCCTAAATCAGCCCCTCCTCAGACTTCTTTCCATTGAGAACACCATCATTCTCCCAAGGCAATCTAGCCCTAACCTCAGATTCACCCTTAACTATTCCTCTCTCCCCCCACTTTCACTTCCCAATCAATTGTTGCCAAATCTTGTTGATGCTACTGTTACTTTGATCTACGTCTGTCTCTTCACTCACACTACCACAGTCCAAGCCCCCATCCCCTCTTGCCTAGGCTACGGTAACAATTTGCTGATTGGGTGATGTACTACAAAACCTTTCTGCCTTCTTCTGCCACTTCTCTGGGTTTAAGCCCTTCCAGAATTGGGCTCCAACCAAGCTTTCCAGACATCTCCCATTATTTCCCTGTGGGTATCCCGTGTTGCCTAAAGTGCACTGTATGTGAAGCAATTTCATGGGTTTTTATCTCCAAGCTGATGCCCCCAAGAGTTTAGCAATCCAACAAGAGGGAGGTGAAATCAATTAGTGAGAGCCATACCCAAGAGATGGGGGAGGAGTCATCCAAAGACTCAGGTCCAGAGATCTTTCCCTACAAAAAGACACTTCCAAAAATGTGGGGAGGACTGATCTAAAGAGCCACACCTAAATTGGAGGCGGTCCACATAAGGGGAGGAGTCACAATTGGAATGATGGGGGCTGGAGAGGAGCCTGACTTGAGAGGGCGGAGCCAGAGGTGAAGGGGCGGGGGCGGGGCCCGAGGAAGAGGAAAGGAAAGGGGAGGAGTCAGAGCGCAGCAGGCGCTCAGGAGGCGGAGCCGGGGAAGAGGCACATCCTCAGGGGGCGGGGCCGAAGAGAAGCCAAGGTCGGGGGCGGGGCCTGGGTGTGGACGGCGCAAGCGCAGTTCCTTTCCTTCAGTGGCGCGGCGTGGGGCGGGGCGGCAGTGGTCCGTGCCGGGTGTTGGTCTGAGGGTCAGTTCGGGACGCTTGGGGAAGCGGCGGCAGCAGCGGGAGCACCGGAGCTCAGGCGATGGCGGCGCCCAGGTCAGAGGCGGCGGCGGCGGCAGCGAGACCGTTCCCGCGGGATGGCGTGACCAGGCTTGCCCGGAGCCGGTGGCGGTGGGGCCTGGCGGGCGCGGGCTGCGCGGTCTTGCTGCCCCTCCTGCTGCTGCTGTTGTGCGCGCCCCCGAGCGTGGCCCAGAAGAAAAAGGAGGTACGGGAGCGCGCGTGGGGGCGCGGCTGGGCCCGAGGGGTGCGAGCTGCGCGTGCGCAGAGAGGGCTAGGGGAAGCAGCAGGTGCAGGAGTGGTGGGGGTGGGGTGTCAAGCGCACCGGGGCCGCGTTGCCAGGCAACTCCACGTCTGTGTCCGTGCTTAGACCTCATCCTCCTGCTCTCATGGCAACGGCTGTAGACACCCCCGCATGTACCCACACACACCTTTTCGTTAAACCCCGCCCCTGGGCGGGGTCTTTTTGCCTAGTTGGGAAATGAGCGGGAAGGACTTAGAGAAAGTGGGTTAAGGTGACATATGCATCAGTTGCATCAGTCTATTAAATGCAAATTAAGCGCCTGCTGAGTGCTGGGAGGCTACTTACTGTCCTGCCCTGGCTTCCGGGAGCTACCCAGTCGGCGACCCTGGGGTGGGGCCGAGTGGAGGGGCCTGCTGTGGGTTTTGGATAAGAGCGTGGCGGCTGGAACTGCTTCTCAATCTGCCTATTCCTATGCCGCTTGTAACCTGATTGGAGTGAGGAAGAGGACCTCGAGGCTGCATAGAGGAGTCTTGTGGCATTTCACTGGCTCTGGGATTTCTTTTAGTTAAATAGCCCCTCCAAGGATGCAGGCATCTGTCTCTCCTGCGGCCCCTTCCCCATTTGGCTTTCCCTAGATCTCTTCTCATTGGATGACCTCTCTCTCCCAAAGACTGGAAGTGTCCTTCTGTTGCTGTTCATACACTCTATGATGATATCTTTACAGTGTTCCTGGCCATTGCTTTGTAAGCATGTGGCCAGCTTGTACAAGGGCACCAGCCTATTGGTCATTTCTGCTGTTGGTTACTAAAATTAGTTCGAAGTTATTTGTGAATTTGCTACCTTTCCCGTGACATTTCTCAATGGCAGAGATACAGAATTATTCCATCAGTCAGCAAGCATTTATTCAACACCTACTATGTGCAGTCCCTCTGCTAAGAACTGGGGATACAAAGAAAGATAAAAACATTTTCTCTGCTCTGAAGAAGCAGTGTGTAATAAGGGAAACAGCTTGTACATATATTCACATAGAAAGTAATCAAAAGAAGGCAGTAAAATTATGGGGAACCAGGAAAACTTTCCTGTAGAAGGTTGGATTTTAGCTGGGACTTAAGGAAGCCAGGAGTTTGAGGAGGAGGGAGAACATTCCACTCGGGGGGGGGCAACCAGTTCAAACCCTTGGACTCTGGGAATGGAGTATTGATTTAGAAGCTTAGCAAGGAGGTCAGGGTTATTTAATCCTATGATATGGGGAATACATGTGCTGTAAGATAAAGTATAAGAAGACTGGGGAGGTAAGAGGGAGCTGATTATAAAGGACATTGAATGCTAAATAACATTTTATATTTGATCTTGAAGATGATAGGGACTCACTGGAGTTTATTGAATGGGAGGGAAGGGGGTTGACAGACTTGTGCTTTAATCAAAGGATGCACTGGAGGATGGAAAGTTGAGGCAAGTTGGCGACCAGCAGTTATTGCAATAGTCTATATGTGACATGATGAGAACCTGTACTAGAGTTGGGACAGCAGCAGAGGAGAGAAAGGGGCATATTATTCAAAAGGTGTTACAAAGATGAAAATGACAGCCTGAGAGATAGTGAGGAATGCAGGGAGACTCTTAGGTTGTGAACATGAAGGACTGGAAGGATTGTGGTGCCTTTGACAGTAATAGGGAAGGTAGAAGGAGGGGAGGGTTTAAGGAAAGATAATGGGGCAGCTAAGTGGCATAGTGGATAGAGCCTGGCTCTGGAATCAGGAGGACTTGGGTGAGTCAGTTAACCCCAATTGCCTCCTCGCACTGCCCCCAAAATTAAAAGAAAACAGGAAAGATAATGAGTTCTCTTTTAGATATTTTGGATTTATTGAGTTGGGGTAGTAGGATTTGGGAGATTAGAGGTTAAACAGATTGGTGCAGGATAGGTAGGAGAATCATCAGATGAAAATTAAAGCAATGAGAGCTGATGAGATCACAGAAATAAAGCAGTGTAAAGGAAGAAAAGAAGACCCAGGACAGAGTAATGAGGGACACTGTGGTTAGAGAGCATGGCCTGGTTGAGGATCCAGCAAAGGAACCTGAGAAGGGCTTGGTCAGAGAGGGAGAAGGAAAGCTAATGACAGAGGTGTCCCAAAAACCTAGAGAGAAGAGGATATCAAGGAGGAAGTGTGATCAACAGACTCTTTCTCCCTGTTGTGTTGATCAATTTGTAATGATTCTATATGACATTTAAATCTTTGCATAAAAGGTCTGTTGTTTCATCTTTCTGATTGTGTGATTCCTTAAAAAAAGAAAAGAAAAATCTTTAAAGAAATTTAACACTGCAGGAAGGCAGATATGGGGAAGCAGCAACATGATGGCAATAGAGAAGGATCCTGGGAAAATTGTTTTAGATTGACTGGAGCCTGGTCACATCTGTGTACAGATGCAGAGGAGTCAGGAGTGAGGCAGTACTGAAGATGGGTGAAAAAAGGAGAGGTGCTGGTTATGGCCAGTGCTGGGAGAGAGCTTTGAGGCAGAGGCTCTGCTATGGGCCAGGCCAGGAAGGGAGAAGGCTTGGCCTTAGTAGGGAATAAGTTAGGAGAAAGGGGGGGCAGGAGAATGATGCAGAGAAAGGAACTCATTTTATATGATTTCAGTCATCTCTGAAAATGCAGGCTCTGTCATGTGTTGGGAGGGGATCCTGCCAACAGTTTGGCTTAGGTTTTTGAACTCTTTTAATTCACCTTCAGCATTTAGTGCTTGTGACTCAATATTAGATCATTGAAACTTGTGTGTGTATATGAGACAAACACACACACACATAGAAAGAGAGAGAACATATGTGTGCATGTGGAGTGAATCCTAAAGACTGAACATAATACAGAAAACTTAACACTAAATGTAAAATGTAGACGCTGCCTGGCTAAAATATAGTCTGCATCCCTGTCTTTAGATGGTCCTTTCTCCATAGAGAGGATTCCCTTTGTTTTTATGTTACCATACATCTGGGCAATTTATTTCTGCAGGACAAAATGAGGTCTTATGATTTAGAACACTGCGACATGTCCAAAAAATGCCTTTCCAGACCTTAGGAAAAGTGTTTTTGCTTATTTCAAATAACATTTAATCATTCTCAACTCCCTTTTAAGTTATTTTCATCTAAATCACTTGTTTTCCTTGGTACCTTGCTATGTATTAGCAATGTAGCACAGCCCTATCTGTGCCAAACTCACAGAAGCCTGTAAAGACTGTTTACAGTTATAAAGATACTCCCAAATAACCTAAATAGAAGATGGATAATAATGGAGATCAGAGTTATACATGATGAGAAAAGGAACGAATCAATACAAGAATCACAACCACCACCAATGAGGATGTATTCCTACCCCAGCTTTGTTATCATGACCTTCTACTAGAGATACAAGTCATTTTCTCCATTAGGATATGACACAGATATGTTATAATTTGGCTCTCATTTTATAAAGAAGGAACATGAGGCCTAAGACTGTGAATAAGCTGTGCAAGGTTACTCATGTGGTCAGAACTCAGATTTGAATCCAGAGAACAAGAGTTTCCCCTGTTGCACTGTTAAGGTTGCGTGACCTTGAGCTCCCCAAGCTTGTTTGGGCAGACTGCTAGTTCAGGGCCTTATTGTACTGCAGGGTTAAGGAAGGTACTTACCAAGGTGAGGAAGAAGGATTAGTGCTTTTGGGCTGCCCGTCCTTTTAATTGGGCTGTGTGCACAGTTAATCTGCCCTACTACAGATATCTGATCCTCCCTTTAACCTCACACTTCTCAGTGAACTTCCTCGGTCTACAAAAGAATTTAAGTACATGAAATCTCAATGACTTTATTCTTGTTACCTCACTGGGGGAGAGTCAGGGGGAAGGGGAGAGATGGAAGATGCTTTACTTCTGTATATTGAATCCTCCCATGTAAGAAAAACCTTCCCCTTCCCCCCCCCAACTATGATTCTGTAAGATGATGTTTTCTACAATTTGTCCCAGTAGTTTCCCCACTTCTGCTGTAAGGGAGGGTATTATGTTCCATTCTTTGTTTTCTAGATCCATCATTTGGGTATATTGATATTTTTTTTTTCTGCATTTCTATTATATAGTGGTTTATATAAATCTTAAGGCAGCTAGGTACTGAAATGGATAGAGCCCTGGTCCTGGAGTCAGGAAGACCTGAATTCAAATCCACTCTAAGACAGTTATTACCTATATGACCCTGAACAAGTCACTTAAACTATTGTCTGCCTCAACAGTAAAATGGGCTTAATAATAGCTTTTCCTCTGCAGGGTTGTTATGAAGATCAAATGAAATAATATTGTAATGTAATTTGCAAGTTGTAAAGTGCTTTAGAAGTACGAGCTGTTTTTTTTAATGATCTTTCCATATTTCATTTTCCTTCTACACAGTAATATTCCATCACATCTGTTTACCATAGTCTTGTTCTTTCTCTTTTAGACATTATCCATCTGATGGGCATTTGGCCCACTTTGTTCTCATTTGGTTCAGTCACTAAGTGCTGCTCTGAATAATTTGGCGTGTTCTTTGTTTCCAGAATGATCTCTCTTGGAGGTCTTTGCTCCAGAGTATCAATCATTCACCTTCAGTTTACTAGCTTTTGGTTCACCTTGAGTCTCAGAGTTCTAGAACTGGATTTGAAGCCAGGTCCTCTGACTTTAAACCCAGTGGTCTCTCCCCTGTCATCCATTCTTCGGTATTTTAATGCTTGCTGGTACAGCTAATAGGCCTTTGCCCTTGTCTGCTATTCTTGTCCCAGTCTTTCTGGCAGTCCTTCATTAGGCCAGTGCCCAGGAGGCCTTTCTTTGATACTTTTTACTACCCAGTGAGTCCCTATGCAGCACTCAAGCTATGTACCCGTCACCCCACAGGATCCTTACTCTCACATTGCTAATTGTTTCTCACCAGTCAGGACACAAGGATCATCTGTGATGTTTTCTATTTGCCTCCCATCTTTCTCAGACAGTTTGGATTTTCTGAGGTTGTGCTTGTTCCATGATATCAGGGTATGAACTCTCTAGCCATGTACCAGTAGTGGTAAGTATTGTCTTATGGCTATTGGTTTTAGTTAGGAATTCTGTAGTGAACAATTACATTACATCTGGTACTGTATGATTGCTCTTCAGCTTTGGGAATCAGTGGGGCCTGTGAAGGGTCCATCTGCCATCTTTGAGGTTCTTTCTTCCAGTTTGTCTTGATAAAGTGAGGCTGGCTCTTTTTAAGAACATCTTTGGGTTCTAGAAAGTCACTGCTGGTTTCTTTCTACTGTGCTGCTGTTATTATGGGGTCCTGGGTTTGTCTTTGTAAATCATTGCAACCTGCTGGCTGCTTCTTGAATGCCCTGTCCTCTCAGGGAAGCCCCGAGGAGAAGGCAGCTGGTGGCTGGCACAGACTGGGGAAAAAGTATAAAAGATTCCCAAAGAAAATCATCTGCCCTCTTCTTTGGCCCCTTTTTGTTGATGGGGCCATTGCCAGTTATCCTGACTTAGTCTTGCCACTGTGACTGAGAAAGTTTGGCTAATGACTCATTTAAATCCAGTTCACATCCCAGGCAAGACCTCTCTCTCATGATGTCATTGGTCCTCTCTGAGAACAAAGAATGAACAACAACAACAGCAACAATAATAATGGCCTGCTTATGACTGTCTTGGGAAAAAAAGGAACTTTACTTTCTTAGTTCCTAAGACTGGGAACTCCTAAGTTCAGAGTCCTTCCTTTTCTTCTGCATTGCTTAGCACTGGACCTGTCACAGGATGGGTTAAGTGCTTGTTGACTGACTGAGAGTATAGTTTCAGGGTTTATCTTCTAATCTTGATTTTTCAATATTTTTATTTGCAATATAAGTTTTTATAAGGATGATTCATTCGCTCACTTAAAAAAAATGCATTAGCCTTCTGCTGTGCTAGACACAGGGGGATGCAGAGGCAGAAAGGACACCATGAAGGAACTTGCACATTATCATTGGAGAGATATCCTGGGATGGGATGGGCCTTGGGGACAGAGCCACTGCTTCTTTGTTGGACTAGGCAGGCTGGGCTGGGCTCTTTCTGTACCTATTTCTCAGCCTGTTTTCTACCTCCCTCGCTTTTCCATAAACAGATGCTATCTTTACCTTGCTTGGCTTTTTGCTTGGCTTAGTGTTGCAATGCCTGGTGATGGTCTAAACTCTCTTTGACTATCTCAGAGGCGTCAGGCAAAAATTGGGAGAGGTCTGGCTTCTTCTGATGGACAATCCAGTTCATCTCAGTAAAGAGCAAATGCCTTCAGTCTGGGATAGTTTGTGTGAGCATTATGGCCTCAGCATAATTAAGACCTTATAGTCCTTTGACAGTGTCCCCTCCTTCGGTTCTGACCTACATATATGCAGAAGGCTTCTTTTTTTATTGATTTTCCAAATAGACATTCTTCCCAAGAAGTGAATAGTGTGTAAGGCCAGGAACCATCCTGTAACAAACTTCTTCTAATTCTTTTTTTGTTTTTTCAATTTATTTGTTTGTTTATTTATTTATTTTCTGTCACTAACTTCTAAAAGCTCTCTCCCTTTCCTTTTGGCTGTCAGCTTGTTATTCTCTAGATTCTTGTTGGGTCCTTAGGAGAGTAACTGGAGCCCTAAGTTTGTACTCTGGAGCAAGGTCATTTATCTCACTTATTAACAACTAATTGGCTCTTCCCAGGCTGTTGGATGAGTGGTTAAGACCCAGACCCTTTCTCAGGTTGGGGATTTTTTTTTTTTTTTTTTTTTTTTTTGCTTCTTACAGGGAACCTAGGCCCCTTCACCTTATGTCTAAACAGATATAGCCTTACATTTGACATTCCTGAAGATGGAGGTGTTAGGTAATTGTGTTTCCCTTGACAGTGACTGTTGATGTTCTGAGTTGCCATGTGTTATGGTTTTTCTTGATATGGAACCGGACCCAAACCAGGTTAGTGTGAAGTGGATCTCTCACCCTCCCTTTCCTGCCAAGTTAATAGGCATCTCCAAATCATCTAAAGGCATCTGGAGAGTTTCCTTGTTATAAGAGCTCAGCAGTGAATACTTTGGGAGAAAAGAAAATTAATATAGGTTACTTCTTTGCCATTCCATCGTACTAATTTATTGAATTCTCTTAATGGCTGGTACCCAGCATTTCAAGTAAATAAAACTTAAATAGAATGCAAATAAGTTTGCTTTATGAAAGACAAATTTTTGTCCCCAGATGGCAGAACTGATAGCAAGTGAAGCAGGAAAGACTCTGTATGCTTGTTCCCAAGAAGGTAACAAAAAAAGACTGAACAAGTTCTGTCAGTCAGCAAACATCTATTAGGCACTTCTTGTGTGCCAAGGCCCATATGGAATACTTGGTGACACAGACAAAACCGAAACCTTCCATTGTTGCCTTCATTCAATAGTGTAGACACCATTAGGGAAGACATCTTGTTCCTAGACAAAATGGAGGTGATAATTCTATTGATTCTATAAACTCTATAAACTCTATAAATTCTATTAATTCTATAAACAGTTCTAAGTTGTAGTTGTGGGGCAGAGAGGAACACTAGTATTTGTGGTTTCCAGAGAGCAGGGCTCTTCCTGAGTAAACCTCAAAGTGCAAAACGAAAACAGTGACTATATCTTTTTCCAGATCACACCAGCTTGGAAATACTGAAAACTTGCAGAGCTTTAGAAGTAACTCTGAAAACAGGAGCATAAATATTCAGTGAAAAAAAGAACTCCTAAAAGGCAGGCTGACTTAGAGAATTCTGGGATAATGGTGGAGTAGATCAGAAAATTGCAAGCTCTCCAGATCTCCACAAACAAGACAAAATAGTGCCTCAGGACAATATAGAATAGGTAAAAACAAGAGATGGGGTATAACAGTGAGCTTCCTGGAACAAAGTGAAAAGATCTAAAGAAAGATAGGGCAGAAGTTTGGCTCATGTGAAGGGTAAACACCTCCAGGCTAGTTACATTGAAACAGCAATCTGTGAGCACTGGAGCTTACTGTGCTGGGAGATAGCCCTGGTCCCAGCTACAGGAATTTTCACCTCCTGGACATTGTGGGGAGTTTGGCATCTGAGTCTGGAAAAATTGAGGGAACTTATGCTAATAAGGCCCACCTGCTCTGCTGAGGAGTAGCCCTGGGTGAGAAGGAACCTAGCATACACACACACTGTGAGTGAAGTGGAGTGGGGTTGCTGCTGGACTATAGGAACTTAGAGGAGAGGAGAGTTCTTAGTTTGGGGTTCCAGGCCAAAGGGGAGAACTGAAGAAGGACCTGAGGCTAGAGGCACCATCCCCCTCACCATAGAACTAAAAATGTTTTCACTAACAAATTGCTATAAATTAAAAAAAAAAAAAAAAAAAGAGTAGGCAAAGAAAGAAATTTACTATAGGAACAGAGAAGGCTGGTTTTTAGACTATCTTTAGAGGAGGATATTGAAGTAAAAAACAAACAAAAACCCAAAGAATATTATCAGACCTGCCTAAAAAGAATTCATAGAACTCAAAAGAGACTTTAAAAATGAAAAGAGATAGAGGAAAAACTTAAAACAAGAGACAACACCAAGAAAAGATTATGGAAAGAAAGTCAATCAACTAGAAAAGGAGATCTAGAATCTTTTTTTTTTTGCTTGTTTTTTTTATTAAAGCTTTTTATTTGTATAACATATGTATGGGTAGTTCCCCAACATTGATCTTTACAAAGCTTTCCATTACAAATTTTACCCCCAGTCCCCTCCCCTCCCCTAGATGGAAGTCCACTACTTGTTAATAATGTTGAAATGCTTGAGAAGTTATGCAAGAAAAATCCTATCTACAAGAAAAAAAAAAGAATCAGAGAAAGGCAACACAATGCAAGCAAATGTCAATAGAGATCATGAAAATGTTACGTTTTGGTCCATATTTCATTTCCCTCTCTCTGGGTGTATATGGTTTTCTTCAGTGAACAATTGGAACTGGTTTGAGACAATTCTTTGTTGCAGAGAGCCATGTCCATCAGAATTGGGAGATCTAGAATCTTAAGGAAGAAAATGATTCCTTGAAAAATAGAATTGGGCAAAGGGAAGCCAGCAAAGTTGTGAGAGACAAAGAAATAATAAAAAATATAGAGAATGAAAAAATAGAGAATGTGAGACATGTCTTAAGAAAAACAACTGTTCTGGAGAATAGATCAAGAAGCGAAGACATAAGAATAATCGCATTACCTGAAAGCTGTGATTAAAAAAAAAATCTTGATATAATACAAGAAATAATTAAAGAAAATTGACATCACCCGAAAGAGATCCTGTGAGGAAAATCTATTGGAGCATTATAGCCAAATCTGAAACTCCTAGGTTAAGGAGAAAATATTAAGATCAATAAGAAAGAAAAAATCAAATGTAGTGAAGCCAATATTAGAATCATACAAGACTTAGCAGCAGCTGCATTAAAAGACTGTAGGTCTTGGAATGTTGTATATTGAAGAGTGAAAGAACTGGAGTTGTCAATAATATACCCAGCAAAGTTAAGTATAATCCTGAATTGAGAAGGGCAACATTCAGTAAATTTCCAGACTTTCAGGATTTTGTTGCAAAAAAGACCTAAACTTAATGGAAAATTTGACTTATAAGATCCAAGAAAAATATAAACATCAAAGACTAACTGCAAGGGATTTATTAACAAGGACAAACTTTGTTTTTATACATGAAAATGTTATGTGTATGTCTAAGATTGTCATTAGTAATTGGGTAGTTTTAAAGAAAGGTTGAGGTAGAGTTGAGAAAGATGTGATTCTAAAATGCAAAACTAGGAAACACAGAGGAATTAGATGGGGCAGAGGGTTGGTAGTTCTGAAACCCTATTATCTGGAATAGGTTTAAAAAGGGAACAATACATATATAGGAAGGTATAAAAGTCTTCTAAATTCAGAGAAAGGTAAGAGGGAGGGAAGAGATTATTAGGGAGGGATTTTTAGAAGTAACACTAGTCACATCAGATCAGGGTTAAAGAATGAACAACATATACATTTAGAAGGGAATAAAAGTCTTAATTTATAAAGAAATAAGAGGGTGAAAGAATAGGTTAAGGGGGCAGGTATAGAAGGACATGTAAATTAACAGGAATGAGATAAAGAGGGAAGCAACATACATATACACATACACACACAAGGTTTTAAAAGTCTTCTAAATTAAGATAGAAACAAGACAAGGGGAAAGAATGGGAAAAGAGATTCTTGGGGTAGAAGGTAGGTTAAGTAATAGGTGGGTAAAGTAGTGGGTAGAAATAAAGCAGAGGAGTCAGGGGTAGGAAATGAGATAAATTCACAAACATAATAGAAATCGGGTAGAATTTATTAGATAAAGAAAAAGCAGGGGTAGTAATCATGATCTCAAAGTTAAAGCTAAAATAGATTTAATCAAAAAAGGGAAAAATAAGGAAACTACATTATGTCAGCCATATAAATCAGTATGGTTTTAGAGTATTTTAAATTAATAGACAGTAAAAGATTGGAATATTGCTGTGGTATAGGAAATGTTGGTGGATTTAGAAAAATGTGGAAAGACTTGGATTTATGAAGTAAGTTATCAGAGAAACAAGAGGACAAACAAGCTAGTATGGTCTTTACAGAGATGTATATGAATGTATATGTGTATGTGTATGATTATAGGTATGTATGTGTACATTTGGTAAGTATGTATTTATTTATATTTATATATAAATATATCCACATTTAATTGTAGCCTTCTGGGAGGAGGGGAAGTGAAGGGGAAAAAGAATAAAATAAAAACTACATAGCAGAGAATGGAAGAAAACCTACAAGGAAGCAAAGATAAACTGCTCTGAACACATTGTGTAGTATTTATTATAAGGACTTTTTGAAAATGGAAATGTATTGTTTTATGTTTTGAATTCTGTTATAGTTTTCTATGCATATGGCACTTTTTTTTTTCCCTTTTTCTCTTTTGTATTTGTTTTAAATAAATTAAATTTATTTTTAAAACACTTAGCCAGATGGGAAGAGAGATACAAAAGCTCACTTGGAGAAAATAATTGCTTCAAAACTAGAATTGGGCAAATGGAAGCTAATGACTCCACTGTGACATGAAGAAGCAAAAAAACAAAGTCAAAAGAATGAAAAAAAAAGAGGAGGGGAATGCAGCTAGGTGGTACAGTGGATAGAGCACCAGCCATGAAGCCAGGAGAACCTGAGTTCAAATTTGGCCTCAGAAACTTAAAATACTTCGTAGCTGTGTGACCCTGGGCAAGTCACTTAACCCTAATTACCTCAACAACAACCACCAAAAAACAAACAAACAAACAAACTATTTCATTGGAAAATAGATCTCAAGGAGAGAAAGTTTAAGAATTATTGGACTACCTGAAATCTATGGTCAAAGAAAGAGCCTAGAATCATAGTTAAAGAAATTATTTTATTATTTTTTTTATTAAAACTTTTTGTTGGCAAAACATATGCATGGTTAATTTTTCAACATTGACTCTTGCAAAGCTTTCTGTTCCAAATTTTTCTCTCCTTCCCCCCACCTCCTCCCCTAGATCAGACTACCTACTAGTCTGATACATCTTAATTATGTTAAAATATGTGACAAATTGAATATATGTATACATATTTATAAAGTTATCTTACTGTACAAGAAAAATCGGATCTACAAGAAAAAAAAAAAACCTGAGAAGGAAAACAAAATGAAAGCAAACATCAACAGAAAGCGTGTAAATGCTATATTGTGGTCCACACTCAGATCCCACAGGCCTCTCCCTGGGTGTATATGGTGTTCTTCATCACTGAACAATTGGAACTGGTTTGGAACATTTCATTGTTGAAGAGAGCCATGTCCCTTAGAATTGATCATCATATTGTCTTCTTGTTGCCCTGTATAATGATCTCCTGGTTCTGCTCATTTCACTTAGCATCAGTTCATGCAAGTTTCTCCAGGCCTTTCTGAAATCATCCTGCTAGTCGTTTCTTATTGAATTCTTACAATAATATTCCATGGCATTCATATGCCATAATTTATTCAGCCATTCTCCAATTGATGGGCATCCATTCAGCTTCCAGTTTCTAGCCACTGCAAAAAGAGCTGCCACAAACATTTTTGCACATGTGGGTTCCTTTCCTCATAGTTCAATAAATTATCAAGCACATCTGGATCAATATCTTAAAAGACCCAGAGAGTAAAATAGAATTGGAAAGAATCCTCACATCACCTCCTGAAAGAGATTCTAATATGAAAACTCAGAAATATTACAATCAAGTTCAAGAGCTCATAGATCAAGTTTGAGAGAAAATATTGTAGGCAGCCAGAAAGAAACTATAAATGTTATGAAACCATGGTCAGAATTTAGTGGTTTCCACATTAAAAAAGTGGAGGATTTGGAATATGATATACAGAAGGCAAAGAAGCTAGGATTACAACCAAGAATAATCTATCCAGCAAAATTGAATATAATTCTTGGGAAAAACAAATATTTAGTGAAATAGAGGACTTTCAAGCACTTCTGATGAAAAGACCAAAAAATATGACGTTCAAACACGTTATTTACAAGAAGCATAAAAAAAGGTGACTGATTAAATTATAAGAGAATAAAATTAAACTTAACATTCCTATATAAGAAGATGACACAGAACAGAGGTGTGAGTTGATTATGATGAGATAATTTTTTAAAAATTAAGGGATGAGAGAGGAAGGCAGTGGGAGAAGGGAAGGTAGAGGTAGAATGGGGAAAATTTTCGAATGTAAAAGAGATGTGCAAGAAAGAACTTTTGTAGTGGAGGAGGAAATGGAGGCAAGACAGTCAGTGCCTGAGCCTTACTTTGATCTTATGTATACATTACATATATATACATACACAAGCTCTCTGTATGTGTCTCTTTCTCTCTCTTTCAATAGGGTATAGAAATCTTATCTTATACCCAAGGCCACTTCATGTTGAAACCTTGGAATTGGATTCTGTAGCAGATGAATGTAACATATAACATTGTTATTTGTCATTTAAAAAAAACTTCAATTACTGTCTCAAAGAAATTGTAAAGTATGGGAGTCTTTTTTGTGTTCCCCCCACTGTTATTTATACAATGGGCCTTTGATACAGCTGTATTGAATGAAAACTATCACCTTGGTATTATAAATAAAAATCTATCCTTGAGGCTAACAACAAAAAAAGAAAATATCTTACCCAATAAGGAAATGGGGGGGAACATAAGAAATGTGGGTGAGGGAAGTGATAAAAGGGAGGCAGATTAAGAGAGGGAGTAAGGAGTCAGAGGCAAAATAAACTTTTGAGGGAAGACAGGATAAAAAGATAGGTAAAAATAGTAATCATAACTGAATGTGAATGGGACAAACTTATCCGTAAAATAGAAGGAGATAGCATAATGGATTAGAAAACAGAATCCAAAAATAGGTTGTTTACAAGAGATAACACTTGAAACAGAAAGAGACTTGGAGTTAAAATAAGGGACTAGAGCTCAATCTGTTTTGCTTTTCATTGTTGATCATCATTACAACATTGCTGTTACTGTGCATAGTGATCTCCCAATTCTTCTCACTTTACTTTGTATCAACTTAGACAGGATTTGCCATTTTTTTCTGAAACCAAGTAAAAGGAAATAAGTATGGGATAGTAAACATGATTTCAAATAAAGTAAAAACAAAATAAACCTAGTTAAAAGAAATAATCAGGGAAACTACATTTTGCTAAAAGTACTATAGACAATGATATCCAAAACATAGCATGTTTCTTTAACAAAATTCTCATTTCTCAAATACATAGGGATTGAAGTCAAATTTATAAAAGACACATTTGCCATTGATTGATGGTCAAAGGACATGAACGCACTTTTCAGAAAAAGAAATAAAAACTATCTAAACTTGACTATCTAAAGTCATGGAAAAAATGCCCTAAATCACTATTGATTAGAGAAATGCAAATAAAAAGCAGCTATGAGGTTTTACCTCACATCTATCAGACCTGACAAGTGCTAGAGGGGCTGACAGAAAATAGGTACCTAAAAAACTTTTTGTGGAATTCATCCAGCTGTTTTGTTGAGCAATTTGAAACTATATCCAAAGGGCTATAAAATCGTGTGTATCTTTTGATACCGCAATACTACTGGTAGTTCTATATCCCAAAGAGATCAAAAGAAAAAGAAAAGGACCTATATGTACAAAAAAACTTATAGAAACTTTTTTTTTGGTAGTAGCAAAAAATTGGAAGATTGAGGAGATAGAGATACTCATCAAATGGGGAATAGCTGAATAAGTTGTAGCAGATGATTGGGATGGAATTCTATTATGCTATAAGAAATTGTTAAGGTTGCAGAGGGCATCCCAAAAGTTTGGGGTCACAGGCTGGTGTCCCGAAGTATCTCAAAAGAATTTGCAGGCTTGAACCCATTTTCTTTTTGGGGACAAAGTTTATTGTAATTCTAAGACCAATTACTAGCTGAATAAATTCTTAGAGAATTAAGCCGAGAAACAGAAGCTGGGAGAAACACCCCCCCCCCCAATTTATCCAGCTTTTTATCATTGACATGCTAATTCTATGGCCCAGAGGAGTGTTCTCCAGAATTTGGTTTTCACTGACCTGATGATCACTGATTAGATTGTCAATCAGCAGTGAATTGAGGTTCAGAATCCGACAGATTAGGTGTGGGAATTTCCTGAGGCAGACTCCAAAGGCAGAAGATTTAAGATTATTGATTTATTATTAGAACAGAAGCACCCCCTAAAATTAGGGGACCACAGAATCATTGCTATATTACATCATTTCCCCCTCAAGCAGTTTGTACCCCAAATTCATTTGGGACAAAGGAATGGAGGTCTCATCTTCTGGAGCTGCTTTATGCTGATAGGTTTGGTAAAGTTGTCCCTACTCAGTGGGGTTCCAGACTTAGGAGGGGAGGTAGGATGACAGCAGCATTCAGAGGGGTACTCGGTGTCAGAATCAATTAGCTGATAGTATTCAGGTTGAACAGGTAGTTGGAAGTTCATGGTTTGGAGCCTGGAGGAAACAAATATCACAAGTAGGTTAAAAATGCTGGGGCCAGATATGAGCAAAAAAAAAAATAATAATAATAATGAAAAGTGGAGTTAGTAGGGATAATAGCCAGGAACCCCACCCAGAGGACTGGGGGCATAAGGCTATCATGAATACCTCTCATCTGAACAGCTTTTCCTAGGATAAATACCAAAGAATGTTCCCTCCCCCCCAAAAATGATTAGGGGGATGGTTTCAGCCAAAAAAAAAAAAATTCATGGTTAAACCTATATAAGGTGATATAAAGTGAAGTGAGAAGAACTGAGAAATTATTGTGCACAGTAACAGCAATGTTATAATGATTATCAACTGTGACAATTCCATGGGATTCTTGATGAATAATGTTACTATCCATTTCCAGTGAGAACTGAAATCTTTGAGTTCAAATTGAAGTATACTTTTTTCCATTTTGAGGGGAGGTGAGATGGCAAATACAGAATTGTTTTGCATGATTTCACATTAATATTTTGTTTGCCTTATTGAGTGAGGGTGGGCTCAGAAGGAAAGAATTTTGAATTCCATTTTTAAGAAAAAGAATGCTAATAAGTAAATAAAAAAAAAATCCCATAGAGGGATTTATCACCCTGAAACAGCTGTAAGAAGGAGAAAGACACTAGGAGGCATGGTGGGGTGATTGAAAAGACACCCTGAGGCAGTGTGGTGGAAGGCTATAACCCAAAAGGGGTTCAGCAAAGATGGTGTGGGCCAGAGACAGAATTATTTAATCTGAAGTGTTTGGCATAAGTAGGATATCTGATGGAACATAGCAAAGTGGGACTGCCCACAATCTCCATATGGGACTTGAAGATGGAACTAATTTCCATCTGTACCCTTCCCTGCTTGCCTCAGGGAGTAAATTACTCAGTACTTCTGGGTATCTCTGTCAACCCCACCTAGTTGCTTAGGACCTCTTCACTTATACTATGTCTTACAACATTTTTGCCTGGATATGTTCAGCTAAGAAAGAGTTAAACAGAAACCCAATCGTACCCTTAGAATTAAATTGTTTAACCTTTTTTTTTGTTTTGTTTTGTTTTATTTTTTTTTTAAATTTTATTTTATTTGCATAACATATGTGTGGGTAATTCTTCAGCAATAACCCTTACATAGCTTTCCGTTACAAATTTTCCCCCCAACTCCCCACCCCTCCCCTAGATGGCAGGATATCCACTACATGTTAGTTATGTTAAAATATTGGCAAATCGAATATATGTATACATATTTCCAAACTTATCATTGTTGTGCAAGAAAAATCTTATCTACACAAACGATATATCAGATAAAGGAAACATAATGTAAGCAAACATCAATCAAGGAGTATGAGAATGTTATGTTGTGGTCCACATTTCGCATCCCTCTCTCTGGGTGTATATGGCTTTCTTCAGTGAACAATTGGAGGTGGTTTGAAACATTTCATTGTTGAAGAGAGCCATGTCCATCAGAATTAATCTTCATATAGTACTGTTGTTGCCGTGTATAATGATCTGGTTCTGCTCATTTCACTCAGCATCAGTTCATGTAAGTCTCTCCAGGCCTCTCTGAAATCATCTTGCTGGTCATTTCTTACAGAACAATAATATTCCATAATATTCATATACCATAATTTATTCAGCCATTCTCCAATTGAAGGGCATCTATTTGATTTCCAGTTTCTAGCCACTACAAAAAGGGCTGCCACAAATTGTTTAACCTTTTTGACCTTTGCAAGAATAGAGGCAAGATTAGCAGTTTGTCTTTCCCCCTTCTTTGACAGCCCTTTTCCAACTCTTTTCACTGACCTCTTCTAATCATCGGTCCCTCTGCTTGAATAGAATTAATCTTTAGTTTCATACAGTTTAGTCACTTCATATCAATGTTAAGAACCTATTTTCTGGCTTTATATCGACCTGTCAAATCCAGTTCAGAGTCTTTGACCCAGCCAAGCCCCTCTAGTCTCTGTTCTCTCCCTCTCCAACTTGTCTCATCGTGGTCCCCTGCCCACCTCCTGGAGCCAAGTAACCTGCTGATTTTCCCTAAAAGAGCCTTGTGCTTTCTCTGCCTCCTTACCTTTGCAGCCCTTTGTCCTCTTTGTGTGATTTCTTGCCAATTAAAAACAAAATAAAACATAACATTTTTCCTGATGTCTTTGCCAGTAAACCTTCCCATATGTCCTCCAGGGTTTAGCACAGAACTTGGCATAGAGTAAGTGCTTCATAAATGACATTTGATAGGGGGAGATTGAAAATTTGAGAACAAGATGCAGATAATTGAAGATCGAAATCTGTTAGGAAAAATGTTAGGGGTGTCAAGGGTGCCTTGTAGAGAGAGGGGTTGATTTTAGGAAAAGAGAAGAATCACCTCTTTCTCTTTGTCAGAGATAGAAAAAGGAGAGAAAGGAAGATGATTTCAGAAGATTTTGGGATGAGAATGAGAAAAGGAAATCACATTGAATGGTCTTAATTCCCTCCCCCCCCCCTCGGCCCTAGAATAAAAATTGAGATCCAAAGCTGAGGGAGAAGGGGAGGACATAGGGGAATGGAGGGGAAGTTTGGAATAGTGGAGTGAACTAGAGAAGCAGGAAGAAATAAAAGGCCTCTTGTTACATCAGTGACCCACTTGAGATTGGAAGACATGAATTTGTTCCTTACTCAAATCAAAATTTTTGTATATCCTGTTTTACTCTGAGTAGGGGTGGAAAAGCAGGATAGTGGGGGTCATTCAGAGTTGAGGCTTCACAAGGCATCTGGGTAGAGAGGTCAAGGTGACAAGCAAGGGATTTGATAGTAAAGGTCATTGTAGACTTGAAGTAAGTAACAGGTTGAAAATAGAGGGAAGTAAAGTTAAAATGGGGCTAATGGCCTGAGAAAATCCTGGGCAAAGGAAAGTGAGAATTGGTTTGGGAGTTGGTTTCCTTAGAGTTACAAAAATAAAATTGGAGAGTTTCATGCAAAGAGATGAAACAAATTAGAAAGGTGAGGTTGAAGCCTAGGAAATGAAGACTGAGACAAAGAACAAGGAAACAAAACTAATAAAAGGAAAATTTATTTGGGTGGGGGATTTGGACTTGAAAATAGAGGGAAAATGTGATTGGGTGGGGATTTAGAATAAGAAACACGGTGGTAAAATATAATTGGGGTGGGGAGAGAAGATATAATGATGTAATTTGGAGAGGAAACTCCAGGGAGATTCAGACTCCTCAGATAGGCCATATAGTACTCAGGCAGTAGGGAATCAGGTGAATGCCAAGGGAAATGTAATGATGTTATTAGGGATGGAGATTCAGGTGAAATTATAAGCTCCAGATATCTTTATGGTGTCAGGGTGATAAGGGAGGGACTTGTGTTTTCGGTATTAAAAAAAGGCATATCTGTTAATTCCAAGTGTTCCTGTTAAATAGTATACCCACTTCTGCAGTTGTCTAATTAGAGATTTAACTTTACCCCTCCCAAGTCCAATGGAATTATTTCTCACAGGAGGGACTGGATGTCCCTGATGCTGAAGGTTGGTGGTGAAGCATATGGACTGGTCACTTGGAAAATGCCAGAGCTTTTATTTAGGAAGTGGATTTCCTGTGTGTGACTATACCTTTGTGTTTGCTGAAGTGGAATGAAGGAGTGAGTCATGAGATTTTAGGAGGTTAAAGAATTGTTAGGTTAGGGAATTTGAAGGAGGGTTTATGTGAATAGTAAAAGCACCTTAGTATGAGCTTCTGGAGAGGAGAAGAGTCAGGTACTGAACTCCCTGAGAAAGTGAGGAGTATAACCTGGGATCTGGTATATTCTATTTGGATTTGGATCTAATTTGGATTGGGTGATTTTTTTTTTTTTCTAATGAGTAGAAATAAAAGGAAAAAAATGAAAACATAAAAAAAGTCTTGAAGTGACCTTGGGGAATAGGGAACATTCTGATGATGGATGCTGCTTTGATTATTCATATCAATCAATGTTTCAACTGGGGAGATGTTTGTTTGCCACAAATATTTACCATAGTGATCGAGGAGTTCCAGAGAGCATTCCAAGGGAAAAAGAGATTTCTTATAGATGGTGCAGTCATTCAGATGCACCTCTTTACAGTTGACATGCTGATGGTCTTAAAGCTCAGAACACTGTAGATAGAACATCCTGGATGATGCCCTACATCCACTCCAAAAGATTTGATCTAATTATTCAAATGGGAAAACCCAAGTGGATGAAATGGCTCTTATCCATGCAGTGACATTAAGTTAGATGGGAAATGTATATTATTCAGTCTATATATGCATATAAACATGCATCCATCCATCTAGCTAGCTAGCCCTCTGCCTCTCTCTCTCAGACATTACAAATGAATAAGAATCTATATCATTAAAGAGGAGAAGAATGGAGTAAATTACCGTGGGAAAATTACCTGTAAAGGCTCCAGACATCTTCTTGGAATGAGGGAATCCAAGGTTCCTTTGGTGGTTGGCACACTGAGCCATTACCATCATCAAAGAAGTAAGAGAACATCTTACTTGAAGGACTGGTGGGTATGAGCCCGCAGCTACACACAGCAAACAATGAACTCGTGACTATTGGGAGCAAAAGTGGAGCCAGCTATGGTGCTGGTCATTTGGGGAGAGTTGGAGAGGAATTCGACGGCTTAGAGATTATAACAACTGCCTTCCTCAAGCAGAGGCCAGAAATGAAAAGAAGGTGGCCAGCAAGTGTGTGCAGAGATAGCAGTGAGCCTTTTTCTTCTTATTTTTCAACTTTGTAACTTTCCAACTCATGCCATATTTGGTTCATTTATCCTAATGAGATTTCAGATAACTGTTATTTTAATTAACACAGTTTCCAGTTCTTTGCTTCAAAAATGAAACCATTTTCCCCAGGTAATTGTTCTGTGGTGGCTGTTCCTGAGAGAATGCTTGTAGAATCAGAAAAGCTTTTTTGAAGTCAAATAAGTTATGCGCAGGAAACAGTGGAGTTTATTGCTGCAGAGGCTGGGAGTGCCTCCTTTGAGTCTTGCTTTGGGCTCTTGCTGGTTGTGTGGCCTTTGAGCAGGTTTCTCACTTGGACTGTGAAAAGGAGCAGTAAGAGAGAGGAGGAAACTAAGAGATCAGTGCCAGTAAAAACTCAAGCAGGAGCCAGTGCTCAGTGGTGCCAGGCATGATTAGGGGGCCCATAGATGAGTCCTGAGAAAGACCATCAAGTTGGCAGTGAAAAATGAGATCATGATGAGAAACTTTGGTGACAGCAGTTGATAATAGTGAGATCAGAAGCCAGGTCCTCATCTTCATCTTGAGGAGTTGTGGGATGCTGGCAGCAGATTTTCTGCATGAGTCTCAATTAATGAAGAATCTGAGTATTGTTTAGCTCTAGAATGCCCAGGTGAGGTTTGGTGACATAAATTGGTAGTGTGCCCGTAGTTTGCCCAGTTGTGTGACTTCTTCCACCTTCATTCATCAGCATCACTGATTGGCTTTCAAAAGTGTCAGACTTGTGATTTTCATTTTCTCAAGAAGATATTTCACAAAGACCTTATTTATAAAACTGAATTATTTGCAAGTTCTGCACATAGTTCTCTCCATTTTTCCTGTACTGCTTGGGAAGGTTGAATTTAGAGCTAAATAATTTCTAAATAATTGGAAATTGGCTAATGAAATTGCTGAGATATCCTTGGTTTGGGAGTTGTAGAAAGGTAACCAGTCTTTTGAGTCTCATAGGTCTTTTGCTTTACTTATGTGTTTGCTTTTATTTATTCCAAAAAAAAAAAAAAGATCTGCAGACACAGCATAGAGCTAAATTGGAAGAGCCATTGCACTCTAGGGTGAGTGCTTTGGCTAAAACCCTTGGAGTGAAAAACTGAAGCAGCAGGAAATAGCCTCTCCTCATTGATTTCTGGTAAAATGTATCTGTTCAATGATGAGAGAAGCTGAATACAAATGGAATCTTCCTTGAATCTCATCTTTCCATCCTTGGAGGATTAAGAGTTTCCAACTGTATGGGCCCTTCTTTCCTGGCATCTATTTCCAGCCTGCTGAACTTTGGGAGATGGACCCATAAATTTGTGTACTGAGGCCGGTTCCCAGACTATTCTGGAGTCCTAGCCTCATCCACTGGCAATAAATTTTTTTAAATAATAATAACTGAAAAGAATAAGGCTGAAGTAATCAGTGTCATTTTTATGCCAACTACATTAGTCTTGTGTTGGGCTATAGAATCCACCACATTAGTCTTGTGTTGAGCTATAGAATCCACCATCACTGGGTAAAATTGGGTATAATTGGAGAAAGAGTACATTCTAGAGTAGTGTTCTAAACTTGTTAATAAGAATAGATTGTTCTAAGAATAGCCACAGATCTGTGCCATTTTATTCAATAGGTCATGCCAGGCACTATGCAAAGTGCCCTCCCCAATACATACCACAGTATTTATTTCCACTTAATTTTTTATCTGTGCTTTAAAGACTTTATTGAATATAATTTTATTGCTTTATGCTAAGAAAAAGATGCACTTACTATTTCTGCCTTTTTTGCATTTTTTTTTTTTTGGTGAAGCTTTTATGCCCTAATATGTAGGCAATTTTTGTGAAGGTTCCATCTATGTCTGAGAATAAGTATACATTTTTCTGTTCCCATTCAGTTTTCTTCAGAGATTTGTCATTATCTGATTTTTCTTAAATTCTATTCATTTCCTTGATGTCCTTGTTTATTTTATGGGTAAATGAAAATATGGAATACATTAAGAACTTAACATGTCATCCTTTCTCAGGGCCATGTTAATCTCTTTACCTTTCCTATTTTAATACATATGTTGCTGAAAGGAGCACTCATTCATTTCATTCATTCATGTTTAGTTATTTACACATCTCCCACAGGAAACTGTGTGCTCCATGAGGAAAGGGACAGTATCTGTGCCATTCTTTGCATCCCCAGCGCTTAACAGTTTTTGGCACATAGCAGGTGCTTAATAAATGCTTGTTGACTGAATGACTAATTTATTGAAAGTAGAATGTAGCTTTATAGCTGTAATTTGAGAGTTTTGTTATGTTTTATTTATGAGTGAGCCCTTCCTTTTCTCTCCTTTCTCCAAATATTTCTTGACATTAAAAAAAGTAGTTAAAAATATTTATCATTTCAATATCTAAATGTATTATATTATGGTAACACATGGGAACAAGTTAGTGTAATAAACATTATTCAGATTATTCTTTAGATTTTTTTTTAGTTTTGAAAGATTTCTCCATTAGTTACCAATCTAATTTTTACAATAGTGTTATATGAAGGATTTTTTTTCCCTGTTATTTAGACCCTCTAAATAATGAGAAACCTTTTGTGTTCTGAGTACACGCTTTCTTGGCCTAGAACACCATTCTCCATTTAATTGGATGTAATTTACCAGAGTGAGTGAACATTCATGTTGGATCAGTGCTGATTGCACAAGCATCGTCTTGGCCCTCTTGGAAGCTGACCTGGTTTCTGATTTTGGCATTCAGGTCATTCACTGAAAACATGTGGTAAAGCTTGTCTTCTTGCTCTTTCTGAAGTTTTTGCATCATTATTTGTCAAAAAGCACATATGATCTTGACATCAAAGTGGTTAAAATTCCTCCAGTTTGATAGAAAAATCTAAATATTTGAATTATGTATTAATAACAACAGAGATTTGGTTGTGTGGAACACTATGTCTAGAACTCTTAAGGCCCAGGACAAGTTGACTGCAATGAAAATTCTATAAGAACAAGAACACAATTTTTCCTTGAATACTTAAGAGATCTGGGATTGGGCTATTGGGTGTAACTCAACTGAGGGGGACTGTGATTTAAAAGATGTTCCTGCAGGATTGCTATGGCTAAAACCTTCTTTGCCTGAGCTCCTGTTGGGTCTGTTATCAGTCAGTCAATCAACAAATGTTTATTAAGCAATCACCTTATGCCAAGCATTGTGCTGGTCAGTTCTGGAGATATAGAGGAAGGCCAAAATAGCCCCTGCCCTCCAGGAGCTCACAGCTCACATATAAATCAATGTAAGATTAATGCAGTGTGGTGACCTAGTGATTTGAGGTGATCACTTCAGGAGTTGGGAGAAAAGGCACTGTCTTTGCAGGGGACCCCAGACAAAGGCCTTTTGAAGCAGGGAACATTAGGCTGAACTTTGATGGGTGCCAGGGCTTCTAAGAGGCAGAGGAGAAGAGAAGGAATATTGTAGGCTTGGGGAGGGTCAAGTCTCCTGAGCAAAGGCATGGGGATTGAAGATGTCACATGGACTGTGAGAACAGGGTGCTAGCCAGGTTAGCTTGAAGGAAAGTGATGGGCCCTAAACTTTGGAAAAGGAGGCCAGAGGGAGAAGGCCAAGTGCTTTAAACATGATAGAACAAGTGAGTATTTTGTTTTGGAGGAATGGAGTGACACGGTCAGCCCTGAGCATCAGAAATATCACTGGCTTCTGGAGCATGATTTGGCTGAGCCAGAGACCTAGTGCGAGGGGGCTAATTGTATTATAACATTTCTTAGAGTCGAATTCCTGCATTTAATTTCAGAACCTCTTGGCTGAGAAAGTGGAGCAGCTGATGGATTGGAGTGTGAGGCGCTCAGTTATCAGAATGAATGGGGACAAGTTCCGGAGGTTTGTGAAGGCGCCCCCCCGAAACTACTCAGTCGTGGTGATGTTCACGGCCCTGCAGCCACAGAGGCAATGCTCCGTGTGCAGGTAATATTTTCTGAGGTCATCCTTTTTTCATTTTCTTTGAAGATTTCTTATTCTTGATCAAAATTCTTAAATGGAGATACTCCTGGGAAAGAAGGTGGAATGTTCTGAAATTGTTTCCATGGGAAATACATGCACTTCTCTTGAATTCAGTAGATAACTGTTGTGATTCCATTAAATTAACTATTTGTCAAGTGTCAGACAGTAGGTTATGGTATGCATCAGATAAAAATGAAACAGCTCCATGGCTTAAAAGCTGTAGTATGCTTACTGTGATTTATATTGCATTGATGTTACCTGGCTGAACTACCAATCTTGAGTGTTAGAATTGTTTAAGCAAAACCACTGCACTCATGCTTGTCTTCTATTCAGATATTCCTGGCAGGAGACAAATTAGATCCCTGAAGTTAACATTTTAAAGTGCAGCTTATCCACTTTAAGAGGGAAAAAAAAAGTTTGATTTTTAGGAATTTGCAATGGGTACCCACTGAAAGGAAAGTTTATATACTTGGGTATAATAATATTTGTGGATCAGGACCCTCAGATCTCCTTGGCTAAATTGTAGCCATACAGGTTTTTGCATAGAAGGACACCAGTTTCTTTAGCTTGTCAGTTTTAAAAGGAAGACATCCTAGATGGTATATGGAAGGTATATTTTAGAAGAGAACCTGTGTGAAAGTGAGCTTTCTGATTCTTTGCGCTAGGAACAACAGCTTAAGGTAAATAGTTGGGAGGGTTGAGTTCAGTTTTATAAAAAAAAAACATAGCATTTTGCTGCATAAAGTGTACCTTTCTGTGCAGGCATCTTTAATTGTGATGGAAGGTGCTAGTTTGTGGAATCTCCATGAGGAAATCCATGTCCTGCTGTCTCCTGGGCTCAACAGGATACTCGGTGGGAGGGCGTCAGTGATGAACCACTTTTCTCTAGGACTTGGCTTCAAGAGTCTCCTTGGAAAAAAAGGGAATCCCCTCTGTCCTTGAGTGGAGGCCTTCTTACCAGCCCCATTAGGCGTCATGGCACCCTGTTCTCATAGTACCTTGTTTCCCACAGGCAGGCCAATGAAGAGTACCAGGTGCTGGCCAACTCCTGGCGCTACTCCTCAGTCTTCTCCAACAAGCTCTTCTTCAGTGTTGTGGACTATGATGAGGGTGCAGATGTTTTCCAACAGGTATCTGCCCATAGTTAGTCTTTCCATGGTGTCCCCCAAGATGGGACAATTCCCTTGTGATTCAGGCAACTCAAGTGGGCATTTTGTACCTTGTGACATGCATGGCTGCCAGTGGTGTAGGACCTCTCTTTTGCCAAAGCCGTGGCATTGTAATGACTTGACGGCCACACACACTCTGTTTATCCACCCTTCATTCAGACCCTAGGAGATAAAGAAGCATCCAACTTTTGGCTTTGATACTCAGTTTAAAGTAAATGTTCCCTGTTGCATTCATTTGGAAACCCAGTGCCCTCTCTGTTCCCAGATGTAGCTATTTTTAATAATTGTGACATGCTACCTTAGCCAGTACCCAGCTGGCCCTCCCTCTGTATTCCCAGAACTTCCAGGGTATCACTGAGGGGAGGTCAGGCTTGCTTTGGATGGTGATCAATGTAAGAGGAATTAGAACGAGACATAATTGGGGTCTGAGTGAATCTTCAGGTTCCCGGTTTCATCCCTGTCAACAGCCTGACGCCCTCCCCCTGCCTCCTGAGCCTTTGGATTTCTTGGCTTTTCTCTTCCCAGACTCTCCTGGTCAGCTACAGTCTCAGGCTGGGACTTCTGGTACTTTTCATTCTCATTGTCCAGGCACTGACCTGTCTCCCAGACAGGTGTGTGGCTGCCTTTAAATTCAGTTTTTGATTGGAGATTTCCAGCTGTTGGCTATACGATTTAATTCATTAGTTTTGCCTTGTGTGCCACAGTTTAATGCTAGTTTAGAAGTCTTTATGCTCATATCCTAAGGGGTAGCACTTCACAGAACGTACCTGCAATGAGGTACCCCTTTCAGCTCTGTTCAGCTGGCCATAACTACTCAAATCATTTGCAGGCACTAGGCTGAATTCTTGGGGTACATACAAAGGCACTCACTGGGCCACAGGGCTGCTGTTCATCAGAACAGAGCCTAGGGTTAATGGTAGATTTAGCAAATGAAGCTTCCTGAGTCCTCCCCCAGCAGGCTCCTAATGTTTCCCTCCCTCAAGTTGATGAGCTGTAGCCAGGCTGAGGGGCTTGATGTCTGCTGATGGGGCTTCCTTCTTTTGCAGCTCAACATGAACTCAGCGCCAACTTTCATGCATTTCCCTCCAAAGGGGAAACCCAAGCGCGCTGACACTTTTGACCTACAGAGAATTGGGTTTGCTGCAGAGCAGCTCGCCAAGTGGATCGCTGACCGGACAGATGTTCATGTAAGCTGCTGGGGATTGTAGATGTTGGGGAGAGAGCTTCCTGGGGAGGGAAGGTATTGGCAATGCACTGGGAACCCTTTCCATGGACCACTGATGGGTGCTCTGTGTCCCTCTCCTCTTCAGATCCGCGTTTTCCGGCCCCCCAATTACTCAGGCACCATTGCCTTGGCCCTGCTGATCTCTCTTGTTGGAGGGCTGCTCTACTTGAGGAGAAACAACTTGGAGTTCATTTATAACAAGACGGGCTGGGCCATGGCTTCCCTGGTAAGTGAACGTGTGTGTGTGTGTGTGTGTGTGTGTGTGTGTGTGTGTGTGTGCATGTGCGCTTGAGCATGTCAATACATGTCAACAGGTCAGGACTAGCAGGGACTAAGATCCTCCCCAAGGGAGAATACGATCACAGAGAGCCTTAAGCAGGCACCTCCCTGCTAGGAAATCCATCCTCATAATTCTGTCCTAGTAGGGCTTCTGACCCTTTGGGCCTACTATGCTGCTTAATGACCTTCTGTAATGATACTGTCCAAATAGCTGAGAAAACTAGGATCTACCTTATTTGGACCCTTTCCCTTTAGGGAAGGGGAAGAAGGGAATAAGCATTTATATAAAATAAGCATACAAATACTGTGCTTGAGACTTTTAATAAGTATAATTTCATTTGATCCTTGCAATAACTTTGTGAGATAGGGACTGTTATAATACTCATTTTATAGTTGAGGAAACTGAAGCAGACAGAGGTAAAGTGGGTTGCCCACACTGTGAAGAAGTATTCAAGGTCAAATTTGAACTCAGCACTTCCTGACCACAGGAGCCCCATTTCTTGCTTTCTGGTTGTTGCCTCTGATGACCATTCTCTTAGGTACTTGGGTCTAACCTGTAATTCAGACGGCTTAGTCTGGATTCTGCTCACCAGAGTCAGTTTGTTCACAGTAATCTACCAAATGGTTCATGTTTTTCTTAGACTTTGACATACATTTTGTGGCATTCATAAATCCAAAATAATATAGTTTTAATTTTGAATATAAATAGTGCTCCTATTTTGACTTACTCTTACTGGAAAATGTGCCCCATAATAAAAAGTTATTTTATCATAAGTTTGATTTGCTGAAATAAGCATTCTTGAAAATCCTATTGCTTTTGAAATATTTAGATTTGGTAGCTGTATTGAGACATCCATATCTACATTTGGATCTGTATATATTTCAGTAAATACATGTTCACAAAAGTCATATTCACATAAAAATGTCCATAAAGGACATAGAAACTCAAAAAAGGCAGAAATTTTAAGCATTCTATTTATATATTATACTTAAATACAAAATAAATAAGAAGAATATGATTTAAAAGATGTAGATATAAATTATAACTAAAAATAACTTGCTCGTTAGAACCTAATATGCATTAAAATGAGATTTTTAAAAAATTAAAGATTAATAGAAATTTATGCCCAAATTTAAGAAATCTGAGAAAATCAATATTCAGCAACAGTTAAAAATCTTTGAATTCAGTGGCATTTATAAATTGTTTGCAATTAAGTTAAAAATGCACAAATTTATATACCAAAGGAAGCACAAATCACCCAAATAAGGAATATTAGCAATATAGAAAAAAAAATTCAAAAGCAACTTAATAAAATAATCTGTACTTTGGAAGAGAACAATACAATTGATAAACCTCTAGCAAATTTAATTTTCAAAAAAGAACAGGAGAAAAAGTTTAAAAAAACTTCAGAAATGTTAATGAGACAAGGTGACAGAAAGAAAAGCTTCCTTTCTCCCTCCTTCCTTCCTTCTCTCCTGAAGAGCCCGCTATGTGCCTGAGCACTTTGCAGAATTCTGGGCAGATAAATATAGAAAAAAATTAACATTCAAGGAGTTTACAATCGAATATGGGAAGACAGCCCCCAAAATGAAACTGAAATGGGATGGGGAGGAAAGATATTTATCATGGAGACATGTTAAAGATTTATATGCCAAAAGAATGAGATCTTGCAAAAAGTCGATGAATATTTACAGAAACATTAAATACCTAAATTGAGTAGATATAAATTTCACAACCTAGGCAAATAATTTTCAGAATGAGTAATTAAGAAAGCCATTAATAACATAGATACCTTGGGAAAAAAACATCTAGATAAGATGTCACAAATAAATTCATTCAAATATTCACAAATGTTACATAAATTGTTTTTAGGAACATGGAAATCTGACTATTCACAATAGTCAAATAAAAACTTAATATCCAAACTTGGTAGTGATATGCCAGAAAAAGAAATGCAGGTCGGTGTAAGAGTATAGAAACAATCTAGTATTTTTAAAAGTTTGTTGGAATTAGATTCAGGTACACTTGGGTTCAAATATCAGTTATTTATAGGTTGTTTGAGCCTTGGCAGATCTTAGTTTCCTCATCTGTAAAAACATATATTAGGATCATTTAGGATTTGTACACAGAATGTGAACATGGCTCAGTATTAGGAAAATAGTAAGCAAAATAAATTACATTATTAATAAAACTGTTAGCATCTCAACAGATGCATTATAAAAAGTTTGGAAAAAATATAACGTCACTTAGAAACCAGAACAAAACATGGTATAAGATTAGGGAAATGTCATTTAACTTTAAAAATGTCTAATTTCCATCCCTGAAGTCAGGAGGACCTGAGTTCAAATCTGGTCTCAGACAGTTAACATTCCCTAGCTCTGTGACCCTGGGCAAGTCACTTAACCTTAATTGCCTCAGCAAAAAAAAAAAAAAAAAGTCTAATTTAAGATAATAAGAACCCTTGAGGATAGACTCCACTTTCCACTATTCTTATCTGAATCCTTTTGTGAAGATCTGTTATGACAACTTTGAGAAAAAGGAAAAACAAACAAACAAACAAAAGGAATCAGCTTAGTCAAATAAGAGTTTAAAAGCTCTCTGAAAGTGAGGGTTTTTTTTTTTTTTTGTAATTTGCTGAAGCAATTGGGGATAAGTGACTTGCCCAGGGTCACACAGCTAGGCAATGTTAAGTGTCTGAGACCAAATTTGAACTCAGGTCTTCCTGACTCCAGGGCTGGTGCTCTATCTATTGTACCATCTAGCTGCCTCTTGGATGACCATTTGTGTGTGTGTGTGAGACCCATAATCTGGATCACAGAAATTTTATATTGAGGGATTCTTTACTTACCCACCAAAACTGAGTATATAATGCTATGGGGACAAATGAGCCTTTAATGAATATAAGACTTCTAAGCATTTCTGTTGAAAAGCACATTGTTACAGAGGAACTTTGGAGTTCAGACAGAGAAATGAAAAGAAGCATTAAGAGAAACATGAATGAACAATGACAAAGGACTAAAAAAGGATAAATTGTTTATGTTCAAATATGGGGAGATGTTACATGTCTCTTTCAAATCCTGTATCACTAAGGCTGATAGAAATCAAATAAACAAGACTTAAGAGTGATTCTATTATGTTCTGATGGTCTAAAGAATAGAATGGAAAGAGAAGAGAAGAAAGGAGAGGAGGAGAAGGAAGGAAGGTTAGGGGGAATTATCTCACATAATGAGAGTGTACAGATAGGCATAAAACAAAGAAGAGGGAGTTGAGGATGAGGAGAAACTAGCATCTGAATTTTACTCTCATCTGAACTGGTCAAAAAAATCAAGAATCCCCCTTCCCACCCTCCCCTGCTCCCACACAGAGTTGGCTTCAGAAATACATTTCATTCAATAGGAAAAAAAAGGGAGAGAGGTAAATTAGGGTGATAGTAGATTAAAGAAAGGATGAATTCTAAGTAAAACATCCTCTAAGAATGTACAACACAATTTGTAGTTCTTTTTTGAGGTGGTAAAGAATGGGAATCTGGGGGAGAGGGGAGTTTCTCTCCACTTTTCAAGAGGCTCATAATACTCCACTACTCTCTATTGTAAATTTTAGAGACAAGCTATTATTTTCTCTGTTTGGCAGGCCAATCAACTATTTGTCCTTTCTGTGATCTTCAGATCATATTGTGGCAGTAGGTTTTCATAGTTGTCTGTACTCAATCACTTCTTATGATCAGCTTCTTGTTTAGATCATTCAAGGCGGGGTTGTTTCAGTTGTACATCCTAAATTTTTATCATGGTCATTTCCTTTTAGCTGTGACCACTTCTGGTATTTGCCATGCCTAGTCAGCTATCCACAGATAGCTACTTCAGGGCTTTCTGTGATGAATCTGTGTTGAGTATATAACTGGTAATGAGTGGTGTAATTGGTGTTTACCATGCCTCGTGCCCAACAATGCCTACCTTGAAATGTTAATGAGGCAAAAAGCCCAGAGATGGTAAAGAAGAGTGGTAGGAGGCAGTAGAAAGAGTCTTTTCTTTAGGAATCAGAAGGTCTGAATTCATATTCTGACCCTGATTCCTACTTTGTGTGGCTTAACCAAATCAGTTTGGCAGACTATGTATGGAGTAGTATGTTTATTGATAGTTATTCACCATGTATTATACTATAAACTCTGGAGAAATTGTTCTCCCACTCAAAGCTGTAGGTTTTTTAGTCACAGCACTTAATAGTTATTAGATGAATTATGATTTGAAAATTAGAATGTTTGTACATTTCTATCTAATATAAAAAACAAAAAAAAAAACTTTGATAAATTCCAGAGGAATATGCCAGAGTAAGAAAATGGAGTACTGTTAGTGTGATAAGAACTTAGAAAATGATGGGAATTTTAACTGTTAAATAAAAGCAAAACTTAAGTCCTTTTGCCATTGGAGAAAAATATTTCAAGATCTGTGTATATTTTCCATGGCATATCACATTCTGTGTTTTTCTAGGCCTTGTTGTCTCATGTGAACAATACCATAGCTTTATGATCCATTGTAATTCTTGAAAAATACCTGTCTTATTCTTTAGAAAGGTTGGGTAGAAACAAGTATGTCTCAGCCAATCCCGTTTTTATCAGCTTTGAGAAGCGTTGGCAAATTGAATTTCAAGACTGAATTGTTAATGCTTTTGTTAGGTAATTTCTGTCATGATGTTGATGGTGAGGGACCGTTTGATGTATCTTTTTAATCTCTTTTCTTGCATGGGAATTAGAAGTCATTATACTTCATTTGTCTAAAGATAATTTTTGGTTTTATAACTTAAAAGTGGGCCTTACAGTTGCCGATGATAAAAATAGGCTGGCTCCAGGTGATCCCTGTACCTTATATTGTGCTTTAGAATATTTTTCATGGACAGGAGCTGCATAGTGTGCCTCACTGGCCTGTCTTTGTCCTGCCAATTGTGAGCTTGGTTTCTCAGTGTAGGGGAACTCGGGTAGTTCCAATAAACCTCCTGCAGGCTTTGGAAGAAGATTTTTTCTTTTGTCTAACAGCTCTTTGCAGAGCTCATGCCTCTTGGAGTTATATCTTCCAGTTGGCCAGTTCTGGCTTTTAAGCAGGTTTTTTTGTTTGTTTGTTTGTTTGTTTTTTAATAAAATTTTATGCCTTCTTTAGCAATTTAATTCTGTTTTTATAACTTTCTTGCATAGCTCTCATTTCTTTTCCCATGTCTTCCTCTGTTGCTCTTTTTTTTTTTTTTTTTTCCGGCTCTTAAAATTTTTTCTAGAAATTCTTTTTGGGCTTTTGCAATTCCATGTTTGCTTGTAGATATATCTTCAGGTCATTGTCTTATTCTGAGTTTGTGTCTTGGGCTTCCTTGTCCCCAGAATAGTTCTTTGTGATTGGGTTCTTTTTCTGTTTGCTTATTCTAACAGCTCACTTACTGACTTTGGACTTGGGGCTCAGTGTTGGGCTCAGCTGGTCTCTGAAGGGGTATGCCTTAACTTCTGCTACTTTTACAGCTCAGTTGAGGCCTGCCCTCTTGGTCTGTGTTCTTCAAGTTCCTGACCTGGTTCAGGTCTGTCTTGTCTGCTGTTGAGACTGCTGCTGGACTCGGTCACTATTAGCCCTCTGGAAGGTTTTGACGAGTCAGAGAGACTGGATTGCCAGCTCCCATTGATCTCGGTTTCCTGCCCTCGTATTATAGAACTTAAGATTGGAATCGAGTCTTTGCTCTGCTTTTGGACCTCACAGCTGTAGTTCTGAGACTTTTTCCTTGTTCCATGCATAGCTAGGACCTCTCACATGCAACTATGACTTCTCTACTCTACCCTGGAACTGTGATCTTTGGTAATGGGGGATAGAGCTATCAGATCTTGTCTCTGTCCTGGATTTGGTGACTGGGAATTGGGTGAGGTAAAAACTGTCAGATGGCACCTGTTCCCACTCCCAGGTCTAGCTCAGAGGTTCCATGGAATCTTATTTTGCTCTTGTGCTTCTTGCCTTGATTTTCAGTCTCAGGCCCTGTACTATTTCTTGGAGCTACAATGCTCCTTACTGCTCTCCTAGTCCCCTCTTCAGTGTCCACAGATCTATCTTTTCTTCCCAAGCTTCCTCCTGTGACTCTTACTTAGTTTCACTAGAGTTTGGTATGGTGCATTTTGTGGGTTATTGCAGGAGTTGTGGGTTGGGAGAACTGGACAGAAATGTTGACTTGCTGCCACCTTGCTTGACTGTCTCAAAACAGGGATTATCTGTGTCCTCCTCTCCTTTGAGAGTCTGGTGAAGCCTCTGATCCCCTCTCAAGAGTCATATTTTAGTTCATTGCAGAGTACAGGTTGGAGAGTGAGGCTTTCCGTATATTCTTGTGTATAGATGGTAATGTGGAAGTTGGTTTTAGCCCCAGAACTTTGTAGAATCCATGGAAGAGATCTAGGATTGTTAAAAGTTCACACCAGAGGGGCTGAGTAGATAAGGAGTGTCTGTGACCCACATTGGGATGGATGAGCTTATGTTTATCTGGGAAAGTGCAAATGACAGGTTGGGCCCAGGGTTAAACAGGGGAGAGGGGGATGGTTATATTATATGAAACTTCCTCTTTCCCTAAGGAATGGAAAACATCCCCTTTCCCTAACTTTGGGAAGGGCATGGAGGTGAATAGCACAGTGGACAGAGTGTTACCTGGAGTCAGAAAGATCTGAGTTCAAATCCAACCCCAAACACTTAATGGCTATCCTGAGAAAGTTATTGAATCACTGTCTCAGTCTCCTTTTCTGTAAAATAGGGATAATAATAACATCTACCACCAAGGGTTGTGATTTTCAAAAGAGTACAGTGTCAGGCATATAAATAAATTCTCTAAGATTATTGCTACTATTATCATCATAATCCACATCGATAGTAGTATGATGATTATTTAGTGAGCGTGACTGGGCTGTGATAAACATTGGAAGGAACATCTAAATCAATGCCATCTAATCATGTGGATCATTTAATTAGGGCATATGTATTCTAGAGTGTTAGAGACTGTATTTGGAAAAATGGAACCCAGACCCTGTGACAAGATTGTGACTTGGAGGTAACACACTGAAAGATAGAGAAGATGCCAGAGGTGGTTGGTTCTTCAACATAGTCATGGAAGATAGAACACAAGTTAGAAAAGCATAATGAAGTTAGAAAATAATGTTCAAAGGCAAAAATAATGGGACAAGTGAGATTGAAACTAATCTCATTTCTATAAAGCCTTAGAAATAGACTAATGAGAAATGTACATACCTATATCTAGACAAAAACTTTCATTTTAAAAAATATTGGTCAGATAGGAATTTTAAAATAAGTGTTTCCAGGACCTCTCTTCTTTGCTCATGTTTCACTACTGAATTACCTGGCATTGGAGTTCTAAATGTCTTTCCTCAAGGAACTCATAAATAAAAGTGAGTTTGTGGATTGGGAAAAATTTTGTTTCCTTGGGTAATGAAGATAAATTTTATATTTGACAGTAACTGCAGATAATTTCTCTGTTCACAAAAGCCTTAATTATACCACCGCCTTGTTCTATCGGTCAATTTTTTGTTTTAGAAGCTGCCTGGCTTTCCAGTAACTGGTTTTGTGAGATGAACCTAAAAGGCAGACTTCCAGGACGTGAGGCTTTGTAGGTGCTTTTTTCTCATTGTGTTGCTCCTTGGTTTGAGTCTTGATGCTTCCAGCTTGAATTTTTGAGGTAGATTTCATAAGATCAAGGTTTTGATTTGTGGTTGTGGTATGTATTGATACCTCCTGTGGCTGTCTGAAGCCTTCACTAGCATGCTCTGGAAACAATGAAGACCCTCCTGTGGGGATGGCAGAAGGCTGCAAGCATGTTGGTTATTTTTTAGAGCTAATGTCAGTAAGAATGTGGACATTTGATCTTTTTTGCTTCAACTAAACTGCTCTGTTCCATCTCCTGTCTTTTTTTCCAAATATTCTCTTAGTCCCTTTCTGCTTAGGTCAACCCTCCTTTTACTCTTCTTCTCTTATCTCCCCTCCCTCATCCTTCAGTATCCCTATCAAAGAAAACCTGGCCACCATTATCTTTCCTTCCTTAACTTTCAGAGCCATTGCCCCTTAATCATGCATTGCCCTGTAGCCTCTCCATTGGCTTTTGCTCATTCCCCCTCTCAGTTCCAGACAGAGGATCTACTCATGGAGACTTAACTCTTATTTTTTAAGGATTGTCTGGCTCGTCTGTCCATTGCCTTCTGGCCTTTGTAGCTGACCTTTGCTGCTCATATCTGCTCTCTGTGATGGATCTTGGGCTATCCTTTGTGAGGATATCTGAGTTAGTACCATGCTGAGGATGCTCAGGGCCATTGTGCACCTTCTCATTGCTTTGGAATCAGTTATCATTTTAATTATAGTGAGATCATGGGGTGCTTTGAAGGGAAGTCTTGCAGTCCTACTGGGGGAATACTCTTATCCCCGTAATGAGTTTTTGTGGCAGTGAGCAGATGGCAATCATGAGCAGCCCTGGACAGTCCTAAATGTTATCTAGCATAATCAGTCTAGCCAAGTGTGCAGAAAGTTGGCTGCTATCATAACTATTCTGGTCATAGCATCCCATGAAACAGACAAATATTCCATCACCCCACATGCTTCTCTTTAGCTTGGTCAATGACAATGATGATACTTTCAGAGATAGGGCTATAAATTAACCTTAATATTGTTACTTAATGTCCATGCTTTTGCTGTTAAACTCTGTTCTCCAAGGGCATGTACCCTTTAATTTGTATTTTGTTCATCACAAGTCAAGTAGAATGTAGGTTGGTACTCGTTTAATGTTATTTACTTGGATCACTAGATCTATCTTTGGCAGAGAATTCATAAATAGAAAAGCTGACCTAAGTCTGTCAATTCCTACTCTTGACAGATTTTTAGATCTTAAAGTTTAATTCTTTTTTTTTTTTTTAGAAAAAAGCATTTATTTTGTGTCTCTTATGTATCCTGAAAAGACCCTTTTCTCAATCCTAGAATCGCACAGACAAATAAAATGATCCTTGCCCTCTCATGTGACTGGCATTTTATTAGGGATGGAGACACTCTTTCACATGGTCAAGCTTCGAAGTCATTTTAGTCCACATGATCTCATAGCTGTTCGAAAGGTAAAAGTAAAAGAATAGTGGTTGTCTTTAATAAATAATATTTTAAATATTTTATGGATGTTAAAAAACTTAGTTTGCTGGATAAACTAATTGTATTCAAGTAGCATTTGTCTTTCATATTCTCTGAATTTCTGTCATTTGAAAATATTCTATTTTTCAGTGTGTGGTCTTTGCTATGACATCTGGACAAATGTGGAATCATATCCGTGGACCTCCATATGCTCATAAGAACCCTCAGAATGGACAAGTGGTAAGTTTCAGTCCAATGATTCACAGATGTAATTTGTGTTTAGCCTATAGAAAAAATGAGTTCTACATCTATTATTTAAAAATGATCATCTGTCCATACTCCCTTCCCCCAGTAAATGAGTCAACCCCTCTACTTGCACAAGTGACCCTGTTCCATTCCTGCTTTTCCAGCATCTGCTTTTACCTTCTCTCTGTCCCTGTCTGCTGTGGTCTACAGAAATGCCTCCATGCTTCCCACATCCTCCATCTGTGTGTTCTCCCTAGCCATCATGCTGTATCTCTTCCCCCATTGTTAGCTACTTTGGAGATGTCCGTCTGCCGCAGGAGCCTCCAGCTCTTCTCCTTCCGCTTTCTTCTGAAGTCTCTGCAGCCTGGCTTCTGACCTCGTCCTCTTCCCTCCAGATTTACCAGTGGTCTCCTAATTACCCAGTCCCCTGGCCTCTTCTTTGTCCTTGTTCTCCTTGACATCTGCAGTCCGTGACACTTCTGAGCACTCTCTCTTCCCTCTGATTCTCCTCCTCTCTCTCTGACCCCTCCTCCTCAGGCCCCTCTTTCTGATCAAGCCCTCTGACTGGGTGTTCTACAGGTCCCTGCCCTGGGCCCTCTTCTTTGGGCTGTCTTTACTGCTTCACTTAGGGCTGAGCTCATCAGCTCCCATGATTGGATCGTGCTTCTATTATCATGTACGAAATTAAGGCATGGCAGTAGCCTGCACCCAGGGACAAGGACTGTGCCTGAGATTCCCTGCGCCCTCTTTTTTCCTGCCCTCCCCACCTGTGTGTGTTGTCTTCCCCCCTAGCTCCTTGGGAGAAGGGACTGTCTCACTTTGGAATGTCTATTCCTAGGGCTTAATGCAGTTCCTGGCACAGAGTCAGACACTGATGCATTTCTGTTCATTTGTTGGAACCCCCTCCCCCTTTTTTGAGTATAGAACATTTTTATTAGTTTTTGTCTGGACATCTGCCAAATCCTTTCTTACCAGCCATTGTTGGGTGGACTTCTTTTCAGGCCACAAATTTGTCAGCCCTGTCTTTAATAATGGTTAGTGAATCCAAATCCTCTTCTTAGCTAGATATTCATTTCCCAGAACACTTTTTTTTCCTCTATGTTCCTTACTTTGAGGAACAGACATGTGGAAAATTCGACCCTATTATCTGTGGGTTTCAGTTTGTTGCCCAAAACTTCATCACTGTGGCTGATACCTTTTGAGGCTCCTTGTGACACAATCATTTGCACCTGTAGAGATCTGAGTGAAGGGGCTGCTGGTGCCTCCTGTGAAGGTTGTATCATTTCTACAGACACATTCTTCCACTGGGTGGTCTCCTGGCTCACAGTAGTGTTTTTGCTTTGCTGGGTTTTTAGTTAGCCAGAGTATAGAAGTTATCAAAAGCCAGGTAAAGTGGCCCCAAATGAATTCTGTTCTTATGGACCCATAGGTCTGCTCCATGGTCCAAGTCCTTGTTTAGTCCGGAGATCTTTACCTAAATTCTGCCTCATGATTTTGAGCCTAGACAACAGATAAATCTATGGAGGAAAGGTCATTGTCCTCCCCTCACAGGGTCCATATGTCTGTCTTTATTATATTTGCTAGTCTCCAGCCAAACCTTCTTGTTTTGATTGGGGAAAAGCCTCAGTTTTCCTACATTTATAAGTAATGGTATGTTTCTGTAGCTGTGGACAGAGGTTCAGTAAATACCCAAATTAGCCCTGACTAGCTTCAGGTTCAGTACCTTTGAGCACTACTTTATCCTAATTTTAGGGAAACTGGGACTGCATGGGGATCTCTGCATTCCCTGACCCAAGCTCTATCTTATAATTCAACTAGGAATCTTTCTTCAATGGACTCGCTTCTTGAAAGATTCCATTCAGAGGAATGAGCTGCAGTGCTTTTGCTACAGCTAAGATTATTCTCGAGTTTTGGCTTCTCTCCAAAGTAAAAAAAGGAGTTAGGAGTGGGGTATACCTGAGAGGGAGGGCCACTTCACTTTGGAGCAGAGCTTTTTATTCTCTGAAGTCATGGGAATAAGAGGTGATTGTTTTTGACAATCTGGCAGATATATTCATATGTTGGGGAAGCTCATTTGGGGAAAGAAGACTTTCTGAATGTTTTCACTGGTTTTCATTCTCTATTTTTATGCTTCTCATTTACTGGCTGAAAATGATAGGGCTTCTGGGCAAAGGGGTGTGGATGCAACTGAGTGGAGGAGGGACCAGCTTGCTCTGGGTGTCTGAAAAGGAGGGAACTGCTGCTCATGACTACCCTTAGGAATTTGAATGGCCCCCTTTGTAAGTCTCTTTGTAGTGATTTGCACATGATGCAGTCTCAGTGGGCCTCCCCTGCTGACAAACTGACTGGGCCTTTTGGGGCTGTTGGATGGAATGGAAGCGATCAGAAATTTGTACAAATTACATTAATGAAAGCATTTTTATAGTTTAGAAGGCAGAGAAGTTGGTACAGAGGACCACCCAAATATTTCAGCAGAGCCAGAGTATGAAGAGCAAGCGTCTATGAAGAACAAGCATCTCCATTATTTGTTTTTTCCCAAGTAGATGTGGCTCAACTATGATGGGAGAGGTGGGGGTCTGCATGCATGTGCACACATATACTGAAAAGGGTCAGCACACCATTGGGCATGAACTTCAGGACTTATCCAAGTCATATATGACACTGGGGTCTCATTCTCTTGGGTCTGGCACTGATTTTCCTACTGAGACTTGGCAGAGGTAGAATAGTTCTCAGAGCTTTCTTTATTTAATTGGCCTTTTTTTTTTTTTTTTCTTTGCTGAGGCATTGGGGTTAAGTGACTTGCCCCGGGTCACACAGCCAGGAAGTGCTAAGTATCTGAGGTCAGATTTGAATTTAGGTCCTCCTGACTTCAGGGTTGGTGTTCCATCCACTACACCAACTAGTTGCCCCTTAATTGGCCCTTCTTTTGTATACTTTGACTCCTTAAAGGTAAAAAAAACACAGGCTATTTGGATTTGTATTTTGCCTCAGTGACTTAATTTGAATAACAAATAATCTTATATATATATATATATATTATATAACCGATAGAATTAAGATTTATTTTTTAAATCTTTTTGTAAATGGGGGTGCAGAATTTTTATTCCCTTTTATGTGTCAAAATAGCAGTTACCTTTTTTTCTTCATCACATGAATGAAATTTAAAGATATAGCTTGAAAAATAGGATTCCCCTTGAGTGGGATGGGTGCTAGGTCCCCTTACCCAAATTAACCAATCAGAGACATCTTCAGATACAAAGAGAAAACATTTATTTAGTCTCTGCAAGGAGAGGCCCAAGCACACCCAGGAGGCATCCCAGCTCCCAACATCTATTTGGCCTGGCCAGCCGGAAATAGTAAAGCTGGTTGAATAGCAAAGATCAAGTCTTTTCATTGGATGGATTAAAAAGGAAGTAATCATTAATGACCAATGGTCACCAATGTTGTCTGCTTCTTGTGAGTCATATCATTTCTTGTCACTTCCTGAAGTACTTAGACTTAGGTTTTGACCTTTTTGCCCAGACTTCTAGGCCTTGAGATCATGTGACTTCCTTCAACCTGGGCCTAAAGCCAGACCTTCCAGTCCTCCAGACCTCTGAGAATAGGGATCACATGACTTAGGCCTAAGCTCTGACCTACTCTATCTCAGATTTTTTTGAAAAAACTTCACCTTTTCTTATTTACCCTTTATAATTTTTTTATAGTTCTACATATTTCAATTGCCTTAATTTATTTTTTCATTTATTTAGTATTTAGTTTTCCCCAGTTACATGTAAAAACAATTTTTTAACTTTAATTTTTAAAACTTGGAGTTCCAGATTCTCTTTCTTCTTCCTTCCTCACCCCACCTTACTGAAAAGACAAGCAATTTGATGTAGTTTATACATGTGTGTAACTGCCTTTTTAAAAGAAGAATCACTGCAGTTTGTATTTTATACATTTGACAGTAATGAGGACACTTTGCCCTTTTCTAATGTGCTGAATACAGTGACAAAAGAAATATTTTATGAATATAAATAAAGGCTTTTGTAATTTTCTATGAAGGTGGTGCTGCAGTGACTAGCACTAAGAGAAGGTTTTGTATCTCATCATTGAGCCTGCTGCCTATGTTCATAAGATACTTTGGAATTTGCATTTCCCTTCTCCCTTCTTTCAGCTGGTACCCAATGAAATTCCCCCTTTGGACAACAATTCCAGGTTTACCACCCACGCATGCATGAAGTTTATTTGATTCCCATTGGCTATAGGAGAAAATACACACTCTTCCCCTTGGTGTGGAAAGCTTTGCCCATTATGGCGCTATTCTGTCATTTTGGGCTTTCTGGGCATTTCTTTGCTTCAGGTGCTCTGTGTTCCACCCAAATGGGCCAACCCATTATTTCCCATAGGGACCTTTTTTTCTTCTATCTCTGTGCCTAGTGTTTCCTATGGGCTTCTTCTTGGTAGAATCTTGAGCTGCTTTTATTGTTTGGTTCAAGTTCTACCCTTAGTGCCTTCTTTCCCACCTTTTCTTGGACTTCCCTTGCCATATTTTTTGTATTCATTTATCTGTGTTGCTCTCCTCCCAAAAGAGCAGAAACTCTTGGCTGGAGAAACTTGTTCATTTTTACCTGGCCACAATGCCCAGCCCATAAGTGGTGCCTGTGTTTGTTGAATGAATGATTGAGAAAACATAGTCCTTGCCCTCATGGAAGTTGGAGGCCAGTACCCAGTTACATAGACTGTCCCGATGCCTGTAAAGGGGTAGGCTTCTTAAGATTATATAATCTCTAAGGTTTTTCTAGTTCTAATGGGCTGGTAGAACTTGAGTCCTTAAAGGAATAGATGGGAAGTATCTCCTAGGTATCCTCTGGAGACTCTGGGATGTACAGTAAGAATTACAGCATCATCTAGTCTATAGTACATTCTGCCAACATTTAAGATGAGAGTTGTAGAACTGGGGGGCGTTAAGAGTGGTCATAGAAAATGACCCTTTGTTCCCTCAGGGCCAGGTAGGGTGATGAGACCATCAAGATATGCAGTAAGGTATATATCAGAAATCTGGAACCTGGGTGGTTTTAGTATCGAGTATCTGGGAGAGTCAATCCCTCTACTTGGTGTTGAGTGCTTTGAGGACCAGGACCTATCATCCAAACTTTGAATCTGACTTCAAGCAAGGCACAAAGTCTTACAGGGTCACACAATTGGTGTTAAGTAAGTATTTATTACAATGAATTGGAGGTCATGTAGCCCAGGGGTGTTGAGCTTAAATAGAAACCCTAAATCTGCCAACACATTTTGATTTAGAAAACAACAAATTAGCATTATCTTTGTTGTATTTTGTTTTTTTTTTTAAACATTTTCTGGGTGCATTTCATCTAATTTGGGCTCCATTCAAAACTGCTGTCACACTGAGCTTAGTGCCTCTGATCTATCCCACTTCAAGTTTCTGATGAGAAAACTGATCTCATAGTGTGATCACAGGATCTCAGATTTAGAATTAGAGGGACCGTAGAGGCCAGAGAGACAAAAAATCTCATTTTATCGATAAGGAAACTGAGCCCCAAAGAGAAGAAGTGAAGACTTGTTTAGGCTCACATAAATTACTAAGTGTCTTATGGTGATATTTGAATTCAGTCTTCTGAAATCCAAATCCATTGTGCTCTCTTAAGACTCCACACAATCTCTGGAACTGACCTGCTTAGGAACAAATTGCCAGTGAGTTAGAGAGAGCCCTGACTAGATCCAACGTGTATCCCACCTCCCAAGTTTTCTCATCCTTTTCTTGTTGGTTTACTTACCTTTATCTAGATGACTCCCAAATCCAGCCCTAACTTTCTCTCCCTCCTCTCTTGTATCACTAATTGCTTTTGAGACATTTCTAACTGAATTGGTTATTGTCCTTCATTTCCAAAGAGGACCAAAGTGACATCACTTTGTTAGGGTCAAGTTACAGTGTGTTCAGCCATGGTTAATCCAACCAATATGAATTCGGGTACAAATATTCCACATGGACATTTGGAGCTGAGATGTCTCTAAATTTGTACATCTCACATTTCTTTTGCACTGCTGAGATTCTGCTTTGTTTATGGAGTACAGAATTTTCTTTGATGTGGGCACTCCATGCTGGGCAGTCCTTTGTTAATATCCCCTGTGTCTCTCAATCAATTCCAGAGTTCCTAAGAGAGACCTTGAGAGTATCCTTGTATTACTTCTTCTGACCTCCCTGTGAGAGCTTGTCTTGTGTGAGCTCCCCATAAAGGGGCCTTTTAGGCAAAAGTGCGTGTGACATTCAAACAATGTTGCCAGCCCATCAGAATTGCACTCTCTGCAGTAGAACACGTGGCAATTCAGCTTAAGAAAAGATCTCTGGCTGGTACCTTATCTTGCTAGGGGATCTTCAGAATCTTCCTAAAACAACTCAAATGGAAGTGATTCAGTTTTCTGGAATGGCACTGGCAGACTGACTAGGTTC
>JAJPUD010001857.1:351894-381455 GCA_023553655.1 Myrmecobius fasciatus | reverse complement strand
TAGCATTGCTAAGTGGATGGCTCGAGGTTTCATTAAATAAAAAAGACTAAAGACCTGGTTTAGCAAGAAAAAGCTCTTTTGCCTTCTTTCAGTTGCTTTTGGTTGTTAATCTGGTCCAAGATGATCAACTTCTCATTAATCATAATAATTAGAGGTAGATTTACAAAGCATTAGTGTAATTTTCAATCATGCTAATAGTTGTGCAATCCACCATTCATTAATATAAATGAGGTAAATTAGAACCATGACATTATAAAGGAGAGGCAGAAGCTGCAGGAACTTCCACGGATCCTCCCCAAACCCCATTAATTTAATTGTAATATGTTGTTCCTCAATACCTTATTTTCACTCTATTTTCCATTGCTAATGGTTCTTTAGATTGGTTAATGAGCATTCTAAACTCTTAATTTAAGTGACTATCATAAAGCAGTTTAAATCATGAATCCTTATCTTGTCTTCTAATTATATTTAACTCTTTATCATGTATTCAGCCAATGAACATGTAAAGATGAACTCCTATATTCAGTGTACAATGTTAGCTGCCCTTGCAAAAGATGACAAGAAGAAAAAAGAACTTTCCTGGAGAGTATCTGAGGGGATTATAAAGAATGCTGAAGAAGGGTCAAAAGATCAGTGATCAAAGTTTTCACCCTGCCACCTCCTATCAGAGCAAATCATTTCAGCCTTCAAGGCCTTGGATTCCTTGTCTACAAATGAGAGATTTGGACTCTAGGACTTCTAAGGTCATCTCCAATTTTAATATTCTATGATCCTTTCCATCAAACATCTTTCAATCTAATTGAAGTTATTAGCAGGATCAAAAAAAAATCTATCTGGTTCATTTTAGACATTTCTGGAAAAAAATCATGAAATTAATGCATTCAAAATACTTCTATCATCTTCTCATACTTTACACAGTATTTAAATTTAATCCCTAATCTCCCCTCACAAAAGAAACAAAACAAAAATAAAGCAGTAGATTCATTTAGCCATTTCAAATGTGTTTTTTCTGTTAATATCTCCAAATAGTATATATGATGCTTACATCAAGACTAAGTATTGATGAATAATAATTTCTGATATCACAATGATCAATTCTGATGAACATAGCTCTTTTCAACAATGAGATGATTCAGACCAGTTCCAATCATCTTGTGATAAAGAGAGCCATCTACCCCCAGAGAGGGGACTGTGGGAACTGAGTATGAATTACAACATAGCATTTTCACTCTTTTTGTTGTTGTTTGCTTGCATTTTTTTTCTCTTTTTTTTGGGGGGTTTTATTTGATTTTTCTTGTACAGCAAGATAATTGTATAAATATGTAAACCTATATTGGATTTAACATATATTTTTACCCTGTTTAACATATATTGGATTACTTGCTATCTAGGGAAAAGGGGGAAAATTGGAGCACAAGGTTTTGCAAGGCTTAATGTTGAAAAACTATCCATGCATAATTTTTTTCCTGAGAATAATTGGGGTTAAGTGACTTGTCCAGGGTTACACAACTAGGAAGCGTTAAGTGTCTGAGACCAGATTTGAACTTAGATCCTCCTGACTTTCAGGGCTGGTGTTCTATCCACTGTGCCACCCAACTGTGCCTCCATACATATCTTTTGAAAATTAAAAACCTTTAATAAAAAAAATAATAATAACATATCCAATTTAGATATTACTTTGAATGTTGTAGATAACCCAAACATCACATTCTATCCTTTACTCTCTCTCCTCCTTTAAATCAACATAAGGGATCTACTCACTGTTCTGGGGACATTCCTTCATTTTTCTTGGGATCATTGGAATTTCAGTAGAGCTCTCAGCATGAGCACTGGGTATCCCTTACTTTCATTACCTGACTTTTTTCTTTCCACTATATGTTTCCTCACTGCTATGTTTACTTCCCTTGTCCTGAATAATTCTGTCTTTGTAACAAATTGTATCTTGCTTATGTTTGCCACATGCCTCTCCATAGTCCTTACATGATTGATCACTTTATAATCTCATTACAAACCCATAGATATGTATTACTGGTATTATACCCCACATTTTTACGTATTAGCTAATTGAGTCTCAAAGAAATGACTTGATAAGATGTAGACCTGCAGGAGACTTTGGAGGCCATAAAATATAAAAGCACTTGCTTTTATTATTTATTATTTATTATAGGTATCAATGGCAGAAGCAGATTTGAACATAGATCTTTTGGGGATAAACCCAACCTTTTTTTTCTACCTCTTGGTGTAACTTAAATGGATCAACAAACATTTATTAATGCTGAATATGTACTAGGTACTGCATTAAACACTGGAGATACAAAAAGAGACAAAAGATAGTGCCGGCCCTCAAGATGCTCATAAGTCATGGTAATACAGGTACTTAAATGTCAGGAACTGAATACAAAGCCAGTTCTTTCTGTAGCTAAATCCATTACTCCATCTATTAGTAACCTGACCTCTACTTCAAAGTCTTAACTATGTTTTTTTTTATATTACAGAATTTATGCATTTATATTTGAGAATAAACTTTTTAAAAATTATGCATCAAGTATGTCTGGTGCTGTGTTAAATGCTTGACAGGTCATCTCATTTGATTTAGTAGAAAGAAACTTAAATAATTCTAATGTAGATTAGAGTATAAGAATAAAGGATGGTTCTAGAGAGATCACTTCTAGTTGGGGAGCAGATCATGTTTCATAAAAGAGGTGGTCATTTAGCCTTGACCTTGAAGAAACAGAAAATTTTGAGCAGGAAGAGTAAGTGAGAGAATGAGAGTACCTTTAGCATGGAAATCAAACCAGGTACAATACATTGTCTGATTCTGGGGTATGGTTTCTTTCAACAATAATACCTCTCTCATTTCTGCCCATCATTGTTGAAGATGGTATGTGGATCTTAAAACTTTCACTGAAATTTATTTCTTAGAAATAAAAATTATTTCTTAATTCCTTAATATTCTTTTATCTTTGTAGTAGATGACCTTCTAATGAAATATTCCTCTTTTGCCCTTTCAAATGAGCTCATTTTCAGGCTTGATTTTGTATTCAGGGAATATAATTATGGCTGATGATGTTTGTATTTTTATGCAATGCACAGCCCATTAGAGTGTCTCTGTTAAATACAGAAGAGGAAAGTCATTATCAAATGCATGTACGTTTCAAGAGGCCCACTTAATTTCTATCAGCCCAACTTTGTCTAGGAAGTTTCCACGAGTCCTGCCAACACTGATGGTTTTCATGTAGAAATACATGGGAAAGTAGATTTGTATTTCCTGGTCTGTTTGCAAAGAAAATAGCTAAATGTCAAGTGTCAACCAATTCTTTATTGTTGTTGTTGCTTTTAAATGATCTTTTGCCACATTATTTATAATAATCTAATGCATGGATGGAGTTTTCTGCTTCTCAATTTTCCATCAACACTTTTTGCATCTGAAGATAATTGGCTTTTCAGACTGTACACTAAGGATTATTGCAGTTGTTATTGCTTCTGCTTCCCTGTTCTTTTCCTGTCCTTCTTTTCCCTGTTCTTTCTTCTGGGTGGAAGTGTTACCTGGGTTCTGTAAGTGTCACAGACTTGAAATTAGAAAGTAGTCCCTCTGATTGAAACTCCACCTAAATAAGTGTCTTTTTGCCCTTCAAACATCCCCAAAACATGGTTATTCAATTTTTGCTTTGAAAGCTTCCAGGAAAGGAAGCCATTATCTCCCTAGGCATTGTGTTCTCTTCAGGAAGTGTGCTAATTCTGAGATAATTTTTCCTTAGAGACATATTTAATTGGCTCTGCCCTCACAGAGCTTGTATACTTGTTAGGAGAAACAAAATTAACACATGTGAAATAGGGTGTCTTACAAGACTATACCTAGAAGAAAATGTGTTTTTCAGACTAGAAACAGAAAAAAGAGCATCAACTTGCATTGGACTGTTCTTGGAAATGCTATGAAGAAGGAAAGATGTGAACTGAGATTTACAGATTGAGAATGAGACAGCCAAATTGGCATTCAAACCATTCTTAAAGACCTCTGGAGATTGGATTAAGCTACCTGCTAAGACAAATCATTTTTATGGACCCAATGGATAGACATTTATTGACCAAATCCTGTGTACCAGGAACCAGGGAAGGTGGGAGTTTAGAAAAACCATGGTATGTCCCATCAATGTCTTATCTTTCAAGCAATGCAAGTATGTGCAAGCGGAAAATCTTGGAGGCAGTCGTGTAAAAGTATTATTTCTAGACCTAAGTTAGGGCTAAATGAGTATTAGAAAGGACAATGGATTTAGAATTAGGAAGACCTGAGCTTTAAATCTACTTCAGATATTTCCCAGAAGCGTGTTCCTGAGCAAGTCACCTAACCTGGCTGAGACTTAATTTCCTCATCTGTAAAATGGGAATAATATGAATGCTTACTTCACAGATTAGTAGTGAAGTTTTGACATTGGTTATAATACAAGGCATAGTCAGAAAGATTTAAATACTTTTTAGCTGTATGATCCTGGGCAAGTTTGCCTCAGTTTCCTCATCTGTAAAATGATAGAGAAGGAAATAACTAACCACTCGTGTCTTTACCAAGAAAACCCCAAATGAGTTCATGGAGAACTGAAATGGTTGAACAAAAATTTTGCAAACCTATATGTTCTACAGAAATTTAATCATTACTTTCATGATGATGGTCAAGAAAATTAAGTTTTCAAAAAGTTAGAAGATTGGGAGTATACTTGTGATTTAATTGGCATAGAGAACTACCAAATGAGGAAATTCAATTTTAAATCCTATCTTCTCTTCTTTGCAGTTTTATGGTCTTGGAAAATTACCTAGAACATTGAGTGGTTAAGTAAGAATAAAAAAGCTAATATGTCTTTTATGACTTTGAGACCACCTCATTGTCCTCCATCCCATGTTTTTTATCATTAATAAATGATAGTTATTTTTTAAAATAAGAATTTAGATTACCAGTTGTAGCCTGCATAAATATTAGGGAAATTTCCAGTTTACTAGAAGGAGGTCATTGTCTCTTCTTGATTTTTTTTTTTATTTATCCCTTAATGCCTAAGAGAAATAACATTTAAATTTATAAACTGTAAATGATACTGACTTGTTATCCTTAAAACCATTGGGATTTGTTTAGTATTTAAAGTCTTACAAAGTACTTTAACTTCATGATTTCATTCAAGCCTTGCAACACTCCTATAAAATAAATATACTAAGATATTATTATCTCTCCAGTTTTATAGATGAAGAAACTGAATCTCAAAAATGGTCACTTACTTGTGGTTGCATAGTCATATGATCCAGAGCCAACAGGATTTGGAGATAGGATTTGGAAGTAAATCTTTCTGAACATAAGTCTAATATACTCTTTATTGTGCAATATGGACTTTTCTGATCTCTTCAGAGGGGTTGCTTGTCTATTATGGAGCATGTCTTTAGTTTCTTCCATGCCTTTCTCCTGATTTTCACTGAATATCTTGAAAAACAAGGAGGGGGACAACTAGTAACTAGGGAGCACTTGTGACCTGAGGGATAAAGTCAAATGTTTAATGATATAAGGTTTTAGATTTGTTTTTACTTCTTTATTCCAAATCATTTCAACTTTCAAAATAGATTATTTTTTTAAAAATCTGCTAATTTTGGAAATTATGAAAACTGGTTTTACAGTCAATTTGGTTTAATGAATAAATTGCCCTTTAAAAGGAGAGTGTTTGCCAGTTCCCATCAGAGCTGATGCAGTAGAATCAGTTTGCCATCTGCCTTCCCTTAATATAGGAAGTGGGGTGTACTAAGTCAATAGAGCACCAGACTGGGTACCCAGATAGTAGACTGCGTTTCCAACTCCTCCACTGACTGATTTAATGACTTTAATAAGCTGTCTTATCTTCTTCATAGTTCTGTGCTCCTCAGTGTAAATAGTATCTGGTGTTTTTCATATTATAATATAATTAGAACAATAATATAATTTGTTTAGGTATTCAAGGGATAATGCAATATATAAAATATATATATATATATATACATCCTCAGTTTCCAGTTCTAGTTGCATTTGTGTATTTTACTCAGCACAGTAGTGAAAGAAAATCTAATACTGTACTTAACTGGCAGAAAATACATATTTGCTCTTGTTTCTAAGATTGTTTTTGATATCCATCTACAGAAGTAAGTTGATTTACTGGAATAGTTCAGGGAAGAAGTGATGAAAACTTGGACTGATGTCTGCCTCTTCATGAACTCATTTGGAATTTTCCTCCAAAGATATTAGAATAGTTTTCCATTTCCTTCTCCAGCTCATTTTACAGATGAGGAAATTGAAGCAAACTTGCCCAGGATCATCTAGCTAGGAAGAAGGGTATATGAAAGATATTGTGGAGGTAGAAATGATTTGATGACTAATTGGAAATGTGAGATAAAAGAGTCGGGAGTTGATGATAACACCAAGATTGCAAATGTAGGTCCCTAGAAGGATGATTATATCCATTTACAGAATAGGAAAGTTTAAAAAGAGTAGATGACAAAGGATCTGGGGGAAACATGATGTATTGTTTTGGCCACGTTGAGTTTAACATCCTTTTTGAAATAGTCATTAAGCAGTAAGAGATGATTTGTAACTTCACAAGTGGTTTCTTAATTGTGTATAGGAATAAGGGAGAGAACTTAGAACTCAAAAATTTTAAAAACAAATGTTTAAAAACAATGTTTAAAAATTTGTTTTGAATCTAAGTGGGGAAAATTTTTAAATACAATAAAACATAAAACATGAAATTATTTGATTAATGCTCAGGAGAGAGAGCCAGGTCAAAACCATAGACCTGAGAGCCAGCCGCTCAGAGATGATAATTGAAACCATGGGATCTGTTGAGGGCACCAGGTAGAGATACCATAGAGACAGAATTAAAGGCCTGGGAAAGAAACTTGGGAAATGAGAACAATATGTTGCCTTTCTTTGAATCTACAACATTTGGCATCGTGTCTGGCACAAAGAGAGCACTTAATTGTAATTATTGCTAAAATAGTAATTATATATTATGCTTACTTCCTGTTAACTATAATCAGAAATATGTGACTAAGAAAAAATGGTGAGCCAGTCATATAGAAAGTTTTAGTGATATGCCCCATTGATGTTCATGCAATATTAAGAATATTAGCAGAAGGCCCCTAATAATATTGGGTGGATATCACTCCTCAAGAAAAATCTATGGAAAAACATGGACTAGAGTAGTATGAGATGTGAAGTCATAAATGGATTGCAATCTACATCATTTGGAGATGAGATCATAGTTTCGTTAAAATAAATAAGCAATGGGTGACATTTACATGGTACTTTACACACATTATTTCATTTGACCCTCATCATACTACGTAAGGTTAGCATTTTAGGCATTACTATCCTATTTAACAGATGAAAAAAATGAGACTCAAAGATCAAGTAACTTATCCTTCTTCATGTAATAAATAGATTAGAATTCTTTTTTTAAAATTTTATTTGCATAACATATGTGTGGGTAATTCTTCAACAATAACCCTTACATAGCTTTCCGTTACAAATTTTCCCCCCAACTCCCCACCCCTCCCCTAGATGGCAGGATATCCACTACATGTTAATTATGTTAAAATATTGGCAAATCGAATATATGTATACATATTTCCAAACTTATCATTGTTGTGCAAGAAAAATCTTATCTACACAAACGATATATCAGATAAAGGAAACACAATGTAAGCAAACATCAATCAAGGAGTATGAGAATGTTATGTTGTGGTCCACATTTCACATCCCTCTCTCTGGGTGTATATGGCTTTCTTCAGTGAACAATTGGAGGTGGCTTGAAACATTTCATTGTTGAAGAGAGCCATGTCCATCAGAATTGATCGTCATATAGTACTGTTGTTGCCATGTATAATGATCTCCTGGTTCTGCTCATTTCACTCAGCATCAGTTCATGTAAGTCTCTCCAGGCCTCTCTGAAATCATATTGCTGGTCGTTTCTTACAGAACAATAATATTCCATAATATTCATATACCATAATTTATTCAGCCATTCTCCAATTGAAGGGCATTTATTCAATTTCCAGTTTCTAGCCACTACAAAAAGGGCTGCCACACACATTCTTGCACATGTGGGGCCTTTTCCTTCCTTTATGATTTCTTTGGGATATAAGCCCAATAGAAATGCTGCTGGATCTTAGATTAGAATTCTAAACTAGGCCTGGCTCTTAATTCAGTGATCTTTCCACTCCATCATATTGACTCTCTTAAGTGAGCTATTTTTTAAAGATAATGAATTGGTCTGTAGTAAAGTATTGGGTTTGGAATCAAGAATACTCATAATCAGAGTTCAAATCCAGCATCAGTCATTTAAAAGCTGAGTGAATCTGGGCCTGTCACTTAACCCTGTTTGCCTCAGTTTCCTCATCTTTTAAAAAAAAAAAAAAAGACTTGAAAAGGAAATGGCAAATCATCCAATATCTTTGCCAAGAAAACCCCGAAATAGGGTCATGGAATGTAAAACACAATTGAAAAATGACTCTACAACAACAAATACTCCAATAAACTTTAAAAGTTACTGGTATCAATGGAAGGGAGGAAGGAGTGTAGTACGGGAAAATTTTGGCAAGTTAAAAACAATTTTAATAAAATATATTTTAAAAAATACAGTTGTAAAAAAAACTTAATTTTTGATAAAAATCCATCAGCAAATTCTTGGCAGTATTAACAGTTAGACATATATTTCAGAGGGCAGCTGTTATCTCATAAAATATGCAAATTGCTATAGAAAAACTAATTTATGTATTGATTTGCTTAGAAAAGTTCTACCCTTGGTGTTTTGTATTTCATTTCTCTGATAAATGCAGAGCTTGTACGATTGCCTGAGCATACCCACCAATGTCTTGGGTTTTCCAAAGTGTTGCTCTGCCTACAGCTATAATAGGGAAACAGCTGTGATTGAGGATGTCAGCTTGGTCATTACTATCAACAGCCTCAAGAACTATGAATCATTTAAAAAATATATGATTTTACTGCAATCACATTATTATTGGGTGTGAATGGATGGGTGAATGTCTTAGAAAGTAATATAGATTACAAAATCTGAGTGCAATGGAGAAACTTTCACTCTTGTGTTATATAGCTTTTGCCATAGTAATTTAATAGACTAATCTCTTTCTCTCTCTATTTTTCTTTCTTTCTCTCTCTTTCTCTTTCTTTTTTCTTTCTTTCTTTCTTTCTTTCTTTCTTTCTTTCTTTCTTTCTTTCTCTCTTTCTCTTTGTCTCTCTCTCTCTCTCTGTTTCTCTCTCTCTCTCTCTCTCTGTCTCTGTGTGTGTCTTCTTCCCTCTCTCCTCTTTTTGGCAGTTTCACTCATGCTTTGGAGGAGAAAAATTGTTTTTTTTTTTTTTTTTAGTTATTCAAATAGAAATGGATGACAGTAGAAAGCTATCATTGCATTGTACTTTTGTATTGTCAATCTAGGGGAGATAGACGGAGCTGGATATTGTTTTTTTTGGTTTTTTTTGTTTTTTTTACCCTCCCTACACTGAGGAGTCTGTCCTAGTGTAGAACAAGCATATTTAAGTTTATGAAAGAAAAATTCTGATTTAAGAACTACGTTTTGAATGTGTTTGAAAAAGACCTGCTGCTGGGGGTATTCTTTCAAAACAAATAGGAAATGGAATCAAAGTTGATGATTTTCATCATCTTATTTGGAGGTAGGGAAATAAGACTAGAAAAAATGTTGCATTCTTTGCATGTTCATAAGAATACCAGCTGTTTTGAGCTCTTGTGGGACATTTTTGATATTGAGTATCTATGTGAGAAAGTTCCTCTGCTGATCAGGAAGATTTTCTACTTGGGGCATGTATGTCGCCAGTTGACAAACCAAAAGCAAATCTATTCTTTCCTTGTTATTTACAATAGACCTGAGCATTCCTGTCTGGTGAAATAAGTTTGCATCTTGATTCGGCCGTTTATGAACTGTGCACTGATATAGAACTATTTGTGGATCATGTATAAATACTGTAACACACAAGAACACAATCAAGATAAGAATTGATTTTTTTTTCAGTCTTCTCATGTCCTCTGCACATAATGACAGCAATATGATTCTATTTGATCATTCCATTACTGCATTGTTCTAGGTGTTTATAAAGAAAAATCTTATGCTGAAATTTGAATAGAATTAATTCCTTTTTATTTTTTATTCCTTTTTTATTTTTGGACTATTTTTATTTTATTGGCTATTGAATTGAAATCAGATTGCTTTTAGCTTTGACCTTTTGGTTCTGGTTCTGTCTGATATAGCAAGTCTGCTTGGCATGAAAACCCTTCATAATATTTAAAGATGGTCATCCTTTCTTCCCTTCTTTTTCTTTCCCCCAAGATAAATATCCCGTCAGTTCCTGTCTGTATGTCAATGGTTTTCAGAACCCTCAATTTTGGCTGCCTATATTGAAATAGTAAGCATTGGACTGAGGGCCACTGAGATTGCTTCTAGTTCTGACAAACTGTGCCCCATCTAACTTGAGATCTCTGATCCAATAAGTCTATGTTTTTGCGAATACATTACAATTTGCCGCTATTCTCTATAAAATGTGAGACTTGCCCAAAGATGAAATATAAGTAGATATCCCTCTCTACTCCATTGCAGAGGTTGTGAGGGCAATGGTGATGGTGGACCATGGCTGTGAAATATTACTTATATTGTGTTTGATTTTTTCCCCAATATGATCGTAGCTTTGTGGATTTTTTTTTCTTCTTTCTCTTTGTCTTTAAATAATACTCTTTGTTTTATAAGGTGAATCATTGTAAGGGAGAAGAAGGAAAGACTCAGAGGGAATTGGGTCATGTTGAAAAAATATCAATAAAAATTTATTTATAAAAATGTAGGTCCTTGCAGAGATGAGGTAAACTTGAGATTTATGGAAAGCTGAGGGTATACTCTTCATAAAATATTTTCTTTGTTTACTTAACATTATGTCTTTTATCTTTAATCTTTGATGCTACATAAAACAAGACATAAATTTATATTTGTCATATGTTCAAGAAGATAGCACAGGACCAAATAAATCTTCTTTTATAAAGTAAAATTAAAAGTTCAGTGATAGGAAGAAATTATTGTACTCCAGTTATGGTGTGTCAAGCTCTTTCCTGTGATCTGGAGTGTTTAATGCTATGAATGTTGTGTAAGAACTATGAGAAGCTTTTTGAAGAAGTTTCATCCTGCTGGTGTCTTATTTATCCCCAAATTTTAGAATTATAGATGTAGAGCTAAAAAAAAAAAAAAAAAAAAAAAGACACAGGAAGTCATGTAGGCAAACTCTCCCACTCTCCCATTTTATAAATGAGGTAATTTATGGGTTACCTCAAGACTTGGAAGTGACTTAATCACAGTCATTCAGCTAAAATGTATCAGACTCAAGGATTATACCTAGAATCACCAAATCATAGAATTTCAGAACTAAAAGGAACTCCAGCTGTCTAGTTCAACTCATACATAAAAACTTTTTTTTTTCAAGTCAATCTTTTCTACAAAGTCTAAAGAGCATTTGACTCCAATTCTCCTTTTCAGGTACTTCTTTTGATCAAACGTGTTCTAGACTTTTGAGATGATTTTGAAGCTTGATTTTGCCCTACAAACTTGGGTTTATTGTAGATATGGACAGACTATGAGAATGTCATATAATTCCATTGAGAGATAAAGCCACAATGATTGCAAGACATTGCTTTAAGGCCACTTTTCCAAATGTATCTTCAGAAAAACACTCTAGAATGGAACCCTGAAAGTCTCTGGTTTGTAAAAAAAATCATTTCTGTCAGTTCATTTTTGTGTATGACACTTGCCATAGCCTTCACAACATCTAATTATGTTGTCATGGCTGAGAGATTTTTTTACAAATTTACTTGCTGGTTGACAAAGATCTCTACACAAGAAAAACCCTCTGTTGTTCATCTCTTCTTTTGTGTTTAATACCAAAAATCTTTTTTAAAGGAATGTTTAGGTTTTTATAGATATTGATATTCAAAATAAAATTGTGATTGGAAATTAAAGAAAATTGTTACACTATGTCATGAAAGTGGAGGAGGAGTGGGATAAATAACTAGATGATAGGTAGATAGATACATGGAAATACACATATTTATATATGTGCCTATGTATATCTGTATTCCCACATTTTTATTGTTCTATGACTTAATTGTTGACTTCCTCATTGAAAAGGGAATTGTTTTACTCTGTCTCCCCTAATAACTGATGTGTAGTAGGTATTTAGAAATGATTTTTGGTTGATTTATTCACAATTTTTCCTCAGTATCCAGAATGTCTCACTCTCCTACATACATAATTATACATATGTGCTTCTCTGTCTACTGAAATTCTTTAAAACCCAACATTAATGCCATTTCCTCCATTTGACTATTCTAAGCCTGCCTTATGGTAAGTCCTTTTAAGACTTCTATCATACTTTGTTCATATCTCTCATGTAATTATCATGTTCCATTTGGAGCCCTAATTATTTATGTAATGCTTACATTCCCCAATAAGCTATTCAAGGGCAGGGATTCCTTTTTAGTTATCTTTATCCCTTGGTTTTTACTAACTGCTGCTTAGATTGAATTATTAAACACAACAACATTGCTCCTATAAAATTTTATGCCTCCCCTATGCATTTATCCTATTCTAATTTCTATTATGCCTTCTTAATGATGGCTTTTATATCACCTAGTAAACCACAAGCTCCTTGAGGGTAGGAAATCTTATCATTAAAGGGAAATGACAGAGTTTCCTACACAGAGTATTTGGTTTATGTTTGTTGAATTGAATTGAACGGATAATGACAATCTGTCAGTTTCTACAGCTGACAGAATTTAGTGCTTCAAGGCATCAACTATTTATTATAATTATATGTGATTCTTCCATTAGCATACCATGTCATTCCTCTGGGTGTGCTTTGAAAAATTAGTTTGTTCTTCTTTAGGTGGCTAAAACAAATAGACACTTGCTATTATTGTTAAAAGTTTGTTTTTTTTTTAAAGAGGTATACAGTATTTAAGGCTGTACAATATTTTTTTTGGGGGGGGGTTACCAGTAGTATCTGAAAGGTACCATGCCATATCATCTGGCATTTTTCTTTTGCCCTTAGGAAGAATCTATACCTCTACCATCTTGTATGCATGAAGCCTGCCCCAGTTAACTAGTTATCATTCTATTAATTGGAAAGCTCTGTTTATTGGTGTTTCATACAATGAAAGTACAATGATAATTGGTGTTCATAATGAGAACCAAACAAGACAAATCCTGGAGAAGACTCAACAGAAACATGTATTCATTTGAAAGTATTTTATTGAAAGACTGTCATGGAACCAAGAGGATTTGAGTTCAAATCTGCCTTCACATACTTGTTAGCTCTGTGACCATAGGTAAGACGCTTCCCTCTGTTTGCCTGTTTCATTATAAAATGATCTGGAGAAGAGAAGAGCAAATCACTACAGTATCTTTGACAAGAAAACTCCCAATGGAGTCATGGAGAGTTGGACATGACTAAAAAGACTCCACAACAATAACATCTTGGAGAGGAAGGACTAGACTTAAGCATTTAACCCCAAAGGTTAGAATAAGGAGCAATGGGTATAATTTAAAGATTTAGGCATCATGTCACATATAGATCTGCCCCCAAAGGGTAATGGCTTCCCCCTCCTTGGAATCTTCAAGGATAGGCTTGATAGCCACTTATCTAGAATGTTATACATAAAAGATGTTCCCTTCTGGAATACGAATCTGGAGATTCCTTCCAACTCTCCATTTCTATGAGTCTGTGACTATCTTAAATAATTGAAATAGCATTAGGTTAAATTTAATTTTGAAATTAAATTAATTTCACATACCAATGAGAAAATTGCCAGTCTGGATGATACAGCATGGTATATCCTGGTCTTGAAATAGAGAAATCCTGAATTTGAATCCTGTCTGACATACCATTGATAGGTGACCTTTGACTGGATCTTTAACTTCTCTGTGCCTCAGTTTCTTCATCTGTAAAATGAAAATAGCACTTGTAATGTACATGTCACAGGTTTGTCAAAAGACTAAAATGTAATAATGGATGTTATTGTCCAGTGTAAATATCAATTATTATTAGGTGGGACATTTGATTAAGTAGTCCAGAATGTATGTGCATTAACAAATTAGTCTGCCCATAAACTTTTTCTGTTTTCAAAGCTCAAGTGAACATCTCTGAATGTGATGAGTTAAAACATAGCTGAATTGTTTTGATTTTCCAATACTCTGCTGCAATAGCATTTGTATTTATGTTATTTTCCAAACTACATTTTAAAAAAGTAGATTTTTTAAAAAATGGTTGAAATATAACCACATGGCTAAATATTATACATGAATTTTAAATTGTATTAGAAGTTGAATATTTATTGGGAAATCTACATTCATAATTTCATAAAATATATAAAGAAAGCCTCAGGGTAGATGTTTAGCTTCTGTAAACAAACCTTAATTATGAAAACAAAACCATACCATTTTTTTTAGAAAATTCTAAATTGTAAAATAATGACAGCTAACTTTCCCAGTGCTCTCTTTGTAGCTTGAGAAACAAAAAAGCTTGAAAAGTGAATTAAAAATAGCTTTAACTTTAGAATCAGCTACTAATCACTATTTTTTTAAATGGAAAATGTGAGGTTCCTGCATATAAAATGATTCAATGTAAATTAATTAAACAAGCTAGTGTTAAGCACCTACTATGTTCCAGGCACTATGAGTCTCCCAGGCACTATGAGTCTTGGAGAGCAGAGAAAAATGGTCAAAGATTTCAGCCCTCAAAATTGAGGAAGGAAAAAACTTCAGGATTCATGATGGCTTATGCAAAAAGATGGAGGCAAGAGACAAATGTTACACATTTAGAATAGTAAGTGGTCTGGAGTAGGAAGTGTGGAGACAGAGTAATGTCAAGTAAATCTGGAAATCTCTGATGTACCAGATTCTCAAGGGTTTAGAATGCCCCAAAGGAAGAAATCTTTATTTTATTATTTTAATTTTAATACATTCCCATTTTAAATTGTAATTATATTTTAAATTATCCTAGAGGCTATAGGGAGCCATGGAAACTTCTTGAGAGGATTGAAATGATCAGAAATATCTTTAAGAATATGAATTTGGCAGCTATGTTAAGCGTATTTTACCAAAGAGAAGAGTAGGGATATGAAAAACAATTAAATGACTATTACAATATTCTAGATGAGAGATGATAAAAATTTGAACAAGGGTAGAGGCTATGTGAATTAAGAGAATGGTATGGATGTCAGGGACATTGAAGAAATATAATCAATATGGTTTAACAGGTGATTGGATATGGACCAAGAAGGGGGGAAGGTAACACCACAAGCAAAGCAAATATTCAAGGAAGATTATGTGATTGTAAACCTTGATTCCTGGAAAGAGATGCTATCAAGATGAAACAAGCAAGTCAAAAACAGCAGGGAGTTTTTGGGAAAGATAATGAGGTCTGTTTTAGGCTTTTTATTTGGAGACACCTGTGGAGTATATGGGTAACATCATGCACTTGGTGATACTAAAGTGAATACACAGCAGAGCAATGAAAGCTAGATTTGGAGATTTGGGAGTCTTCTGCAAAGCAGTGATAATGGAACCCACAGGAAATGATCAGATCCCTGAGAGAGCTTAAAGTAAGAAATAAAGAATTCATGAATTAAAAATTGAGAAGAAACAATCAGATTGTTAAAAAGACAACTGGGAGGAAAATAATATTAAGCCCAAGAAATGATGGTGTTGATAATAACGATAGTGGTGATGGTGGTGATGACGGTAGTCATGATGATCATGGCAGCAGTAACATTTGTTTAGCTCTTTATTATGCTATGTCATTTGATATAAGGAAACAGAACAAAGGATTTCCAGTTATGTCAAGTTAAAGATTATCTAAAAGTCACTGAAAAACATGAATGCTGAGAATCAGGGGCTACAACATAGTACATATGAGGAATTACATGAAAGAAGTGATATAAATATCTTCATGATAGAAATGCATGATTGAAAAAGAAGATATTGCCAAAAAATAAACTAACATCCCTTACAAGTGGTCCCCAGTTATTTTTTTGGTAGTCTTCTGCTGAAGGTAGTGTTACTATGTTCGGAAATGTCGTTTATTTTTTAATACATCTAATGGATAGGTAGTTTTTGCCTACCTACAGCCTAATCTGTCTCTATAATTTTGACTCATATTCCTTTTTTTATTTTTTATATGGCACCATATACAACCCTATCCCTATTCTTACCACTATTCTCTGGATACTCTTCAATTTCTCAGTTACCTTTCTAAACTGTAGTTCCTTTGACCATCCATTCTTCAAGTAAAAAGTATTGTGTAATGCAATAACAGCAGCATTGTTTTGCGTCAAATCCTGTATCAGCTACTATTAATCAGTACAACATAACCTCAAAGAATAATAGTCAATAATTTGCTAACATCAGTGGATGTATCTAAATTAATTGGTCTATATGCCCAAAGGTTGAGAAATTAGAAGAGTTTATTTGGAGTTCATTTCAGTTAAGAGTTTATTAATACAACTAAGTTCTCAAAATAGTTTTTATTGAATCCATCCACCTGCCCCTTATGGTAATATAAATATTAGGGATTGAATTATTTTCTAATTAAAAATTGGTTCTTTCTGATAACTTCTTGAGTATCAGGAAACAATGCAAGCATGATCAAAGGGTTATTTACCTCTTGATAAACCATATCTATTACCTTTGCTGCAGATTGAATGAAAATATGACTCTTTGGGGACTAGAAGTGATGGATTTCTTTGTGATGTGTTTATTGAATCCAAGTCTCAGCTTTTTGTTTTTAATTGGTCCAGATGGAGATAAAAAGCTTGCAAGTAATGTGTTATAGGAAATACAGAGAAAGGCTAAACAATTAATTCAAATATTTCAAAATCATGAAATAAGTTGCGTACACATCAAGGTTTCAATGAACCATTCTGGCAGTGATCAGGGATAGAATAGTTAGTAGTATAGGCAGTTAATTGTACAAAACTGCCTCTAGAATTGTAAGGAAAGAAACCTGGGTTCTTGTGAATTTTTAGCTCAAAATGATTTATGTATAAAGAAGAATGGAAAACTCAAAAGAACTCTGCTTATTGTTTAAAATGAACAAAAAAATGGGTTTCTTAAAATTAATAGTATCAAAAATCTGTTGAGATGAAAATACAAAAAATTGTAAAAAAAAATTTCTATATGGGGAAAAAATCCATTGAAACAAACCTTAGTTTCCCCATCTGTAAAATGAAGGAAGTGGATTATATGTCCTATAGGACCTAAGACCTAGACTCCAAGATCTTAAACATAAATTGAGTAAAGTACAAGACAAAAAGGAATTAAATCTGTGACTTAACTAATACTTCCTTCTTGAAGTACAGATGATGAAACCACATGTGAAGTATCAAGTTAATTTCTAGGCAACATATTTAAGGAAAGTAATTGCCTATAAGATCACTTTAGACAGATGGATCAACCAATTTGAAGGTGATATAACGAGAATTCTAGCTTCTTGAGGGCAGACATTGTTTTATTTTTGTCTTTGCTGCTCCAGGACCAGTTGCCTAATAGGTATGCAAATAAGAGCTTGGTTCCCTAACTAGTTAACTATTTTTCAACTATTTAACTTTTAGTTATTTAATTTTCAACTATTCAGATTATAATTTCAGTTATTTAATTACATTTCCACAAGTCCATCATTCTGTACATGATACATGCAAACTTTATTTTCTCATAAATGCTAGCTCTTAGAAGATGCTACAACTAGTATAGCCCAACAATCTAGAGGATTAGATTTTGTTAATGGAAGGAACTCCTTGAGCTTCATCAGTATAGATACTTGGTTGACAGACGCATGGGATGGAATGAAAGCTAGTTTGCAGTACCCTGAGAAGAGAAGGCTGCCTCCATTCTATGATAAGAAGCATCTAACTTTCATCACAAAGTATTGGGCTTTGAATGAGGAAGTTTTGAGTATACATGGTATCAAGCACTTATTAGCCATGTCACTATGAACAAGTTTTATAACCTCTTTTACCCTCAGTTTCTTTAATCTTAAAATAAGGATAATGATAGCACCCAAATCACTGGGTTGCTGTGAGGATCAAATGAAATAATATTCATCAAGTGCTTTACAAACATATGTAAATGTCAGCTGTTATTATGAGATATCAAAGGCAGATTATAGTGGAAATAATAATAATAATAACTGTCATAAATGTCCTAAAGACATATTTCCCATTGAGAAATGACACTGTTAAAGATAAGTAGACCATTTCTGTGTTGTTGTTTAAAGAAAGAACAGGGTAATGACTAAATGACAGGCCTTGAAGGCACTGACAGAGAAATGAACATTTGCAGCAATCTACTTCTTTCTTCAGTCAAATCTTCAGAGCTATTTTGGCTCTAAATTGAAATTATTGATTTCATTTTCCTTAAGTTATCGGTGACTTTTTTTTCTATTTAATCTGACCAAATTTGGGCTAATGATAAGGCACTCAACTGACATGCTTGAAATTGTGCAATCAGTTACATTACACTGTAGGCAATTTACATAACAACTATTACCAATCCTAAACCAAAAGGGAGGAATAAGAAAATGACTTCTGATAACTCATAAGGACTAATAATGATGATGCCATTCTCTGAACCAATTGAGAAGACTACAGTATTAGCAGCATTAGACACATAGAAGAATGTGTAGAGAATATAGAATTTAGGAAGAAAAGAAGTTAGAGATCATCCAATTCCCTATTTTTCTGAAATTTGATAGAATAAATACATGTGTGGGAAGTTGATTTTCAAAGTTTTAAATGCATTTAATTTTTTTACATGGAAAGGTGAAATATAATTATATAGGATGACAAAATTGAGTACTGTTAATTCATATGTTGTGAAGATGAAATTAAAAAAATGCCCAAGTGTTATAAGAAATAGCCTTGAAAATAGATGGATAGATTATTCCTGCTGAACCCTGCAATTTTAATTTAACTAAATAATCACATCTTAGAAGTCAAATTAGTATGTTTTTTTTTCATTAGTGCTAATTAGATTGTTACTATAAAGAAAAGAATAGTTGCTTATAGCAGGTAATAAGAAAATTACTAGTGGAGAGGACCAATTATTCTCAAGAGAACTTATCTAATAAGATGGGAAAGTAATAAAGGCCATTGTCTCAGATTCTGCTCCACAAACTCACAAAATACAGAGAGTAATTAAGGTAAGCAAGAAACCATAACATAAACTATAATTACACAGACTTGTTATTCTGTAGGATCATAGTTTTGGGTTGGAAGAGATCTAAGATCATCTTTGTTGTTCATTTATTCAGTCATATCTGACTCTTTGTGACCCCATGGACCATAGCATGATAAGCCCTTCTATTCTCCATTGTCTCCTAAATTTTGTCCAAACTCTTGTTTTTTGCTTCCACGATGCCATCTATCCATCTCCTCCTCTGCCATTCACTTGTCCTTTTGCCTTCAATCTTTCCCAACATCAGTCTTTTTCAATGAATCCTGTTCTCATTATTTGGCCAAAATATTTAACCTTCAGCTTCAGTGTTTGGCTTTCCAATGAATAGTGTGAATGAATTTATTTATTGTCTAATTTGATCTCTTTGCTGTCCAAGAGCTGATCAGAAGGCTTCTCCGGCAGCACAGTTCAAAAATACTGATTCTGAAGCATGGTTCATTTCTTAGAGTCCTACATTAATAAGGAGGAAAAAAAACAAACTTTAGCTTTAACTACATAGACCTCTGTCAGCAAAATTATTCTCTGCTTTTAAGTATAATGTCCTTATCTTCTGTAGCTTTCCTTTCAAGGAATAAGCAGCTTTGAATTTATGGCTGTAGTCTCCAAAGATCTTTGAGCTCAAGAATATAAAATCTGACACTGATTTTATTTCTTCTCTCACTTTTCCGGGATGTGATGGGACCAGTTGCCATGATCTTAGTTGTCTGTGTGTGTGTGTGTCTATATCTGTGTGTTTGTGTTTTAATGTTAAGCTTCAAATCAGCTTTAACTCTCTTCTCTTTCATCTTCCTCCAGAGGTTTCTTAATTCTTCTTCACTTTTTCCCATCAGAATGGTATCATCTACTAGCTTGAATTATTGATATTTCTCCTCACAATCTTACTTCTAGCTTTTGATTCATTGAGTTTGGCATTTTACATAATGTACTCTGCAAATAAATTTTAAAACTAAGATGACTATATACAGCCTTGTTATACACTATTTCCAATCTTGAACCAGTCAATTGTTCCATGTTTAATTCTAACTGTAGCTGCTTGACCCACCTACAAGTTCCTCAGGAAATGAGTAGGATTATTTGGTATTCTCATCTCATCTCTTTTTTAAGATTTGCTACACTTGTGATCCACAAAGCCAAGGGCTTTAAAGTGTTCAATGAGCAGAAGTGGATATTTTTTCTGGAACCATAATCTGATTATTGTTGGCAATTTGCTATCTAGTTCCTCTAACTCTTTGAAAACCAATCTATACTTTTTTTTTTTTTTTTTTTTTTTGCTGAGGCAATTGGGGTTAAGTGACTTGCCCAGGGTCACACAGCTAGGAAGTGTTAAATGTCTGAGACCAGATTTGAACTCAGGTCTTCCTGACTTCAGAGCTGTTGCTCTACTGCACCATCTAGCTGCCCCCCAACCTATACTTCTAATAATTTTGGGTTCACATATTACTGAAGTCTAGTTTGTAGAATATTACATATAACCTCATATCTTATGTGAGTTGAACATAATTTTTGGCTAATTTGAACATTCTTTCCCATTGCCCTTCTTTAGGATGGGACTGATCTTTTTCAATCCAATGGCTACTGTTCAGTTTTCCAAAATTTGCTGGCATATTAAACACAGCTCTTTAAGAACATCATTTTTTAGGATTTTAAATAGTTCAGGTGGAATTCTGTCACCTCTATTATCCTTGTTATTAGCAATGCTTTCTAAAACCAAGTTGACTTCATTCTCTTGGATGTTTGGCTCTAGATCAGTAACTATACTATTGTGATTAGTTATGTTATCTTTCGTACATACTTCTGCATATTCTTACCACCTCTTCTTAATCTCTTCTGTGTGTTGAGTTCCTTAGTTTTATTTTTTATCATGTCCATTTTTGCCTGAAACTTTCCCTTGATATCTCTAATTTTTCTTGAAGAGCTCTTGTCTTTCCCATTCTATTTTTTTTCTTTTATTTCTTTGCATTGCTAATATAAGAAAACTTCTAATCTCTCTTTGCTTTTCTCTGGAATTATGCATTCATTTGGGTATATCTTTTCTCTTCTTTTTTACCTTTTGCTTACCTTTATTCCTCAACTATTTGTAAAGCCTTATCAAACAGCCATTTTATTTTCTTGATCTTTTTTTTCTCCCCTTTAGATTTTTTTTTGTTGCTGCATCCTGTTGAATAAGTTCTTCAAACACTCTATCAGATCTAATCCCTTAAATCTATTCATGACTTGCACTTCATATTCATGAAGGATGTTATTTTGTTCATACTTATATGGCCCAATGGTTTTCTTTACTTTCTTCAATTTAAGCCAAATTTTTATAACAAAAAGCTCACAATTTGAGTCACAGTGAACTACAAGTCTTGTTTTAACTTACTCTAGAGAGCTTCACCATTTTTGATTGTAAAACATACAATCACTCTGGCTTTGATATTGAGCATCTGGTAATATCTAGGTATAGAATTGCCTTTTGGGTTATTGAAAAAGAGTATTGGCTATGATCAGTGAGTTATCCTGACCAAACTCTTTCTGCCTTGCTTCATTTTGTACTCTAAGATCAAACTACCTATTATTCCAATTATCCTTTGATCTCCTACTTTAGCATTCTAATCTCCTATGATGAATGTGACCCCTTTTTGTTGTTGTTGTTGTTATACCTAGAAGATTTTGTCATTCTTCATAGAACTGATCAGCTTTGGTCTCTTTGACATCAGTGGTTGGAGCACAGACCTATGCTATTACTGTGCTATTAAATGGTTTGCCTTAGAGTAGGATTCATCCATTCCTATTCATTTATGGTAACTCTTCTTGACTCCAGATCTGATTCTCTGATTACTCTACCACCTAGCTGCCCCTTAAATAATTCTCTTGTAGGCCAGATATTCCTGGAGAGGTCTATGAAGTTGGATGGGAAAACAGTTCATATTTTCATTAAGTTCTCACTGAAATTTATCAATCTGTATCATAAATATAGGCAACAGATGTTTTTCTGGGAAGGAATACATAAGTTTTCACATGAAATTTTTTAAAAAGATTAAAAACCTTGGTGCTAATCCAATCAACTCATCTGAAAGAGTTTAAATAACTCACCCCAGGTTAGAAAGTAGCAAAGCTGATACTTAAAACAAAGTGGTCTATTTTCGGGTGTAGCACTCTTTGTTTTGTTTTTATCTTTCCGACAATAATTTGGCTTTTTTTTTTTTTTTTTTTTTTTTTGCTTTTGCATACTAAGGATTTTCTAGAGCATAAAAGTTTTGTTGATGTTGCTTTTTTCTTTTTTTTTGCCTTTTTTTCCTCTTTATTTTGCATTTATTTTGTTTTTTTTTAATTCAATAATGATGAAGAATGTTTGGGTAAGGCTCAGTGAAGAAATAAGCAGAAGCAAAATATGGTAGTAGGTTTATACTATAAGTCAACTATACAGAAAGAAGAAAAATATAATACATTTGAGCCAGAGATCAAAATTTTGCACAGAGCAGTAGTAGTGATGGGGCTGAGAAGTGGAAAGAAACTAGCTATCCGAAGATGTCTTAGACTTCTATCTATTCTAAAAGCTTAGTGGTAGTTAATTTACATCTCTGATATGCTTTAATGACATTTTTTTAAAGGGTTGACAAGAATTGTTTGTTATTCTGTAACACTAGCTTCTGGTCAATGAGGAGATAGTGATTGTAGAAGTCAAAATAATAAAATAGCTGAGATGCTTACAGTGAATGGAGCAGAGACCCTGGAGTCAGGAGGACCTTATTTCAAATCTGGACACTTAATATCCACCAGTTTTGTGTGTCTGGACAAGTCACTTAATCCCAATTGCCTCACACACACAGATAATAAAATAAATTAAATTAAAATAAAAAAAAACAAATATAATAGCTAATATATATGGATATATAAAGCATGTTAACTTTGTAAAACTCATTATTTCATTTGATTGAATGCCATTATTATCCTCATTATACAGATGAGAAAAGATAGTCTAAAAGAAGTTAAATGACTGGATCACATTCACACAACTATTAAGTCTCTGAGTCAAAATTCTTCTTCTTGACCCCAAACCTAGTACTCCATCCCCTACTACCATTAGGAGGTGTGACATATCTCTGGGAGAGATAAATTCATCGTCACAAGTAGCATAAATCACTCATAGCTGAATTTGCCATTTGGAAAGATTGGGGATTTAGAATCTAGCCAGATACTCTTAAACCTTCAGGCATTATAGGAATTTGTCTATTTATATATTCATCTATAGTTTTGGGTTCGAAGCCTTCATGTGGCACTAGCTGTGTGAACATGGGTAAATCACTTAAACTTTCTGGGCCTCAGTTTAAAATGAGATCAATAGCATCCACAGGACCCGCCTCATAGTATTGGTTCTAATGACCTAATAATATTTGTAAGATGCTTTAAAAATTTTAAGGTGTTATGTATCTGTTAATTTTTCATCAAATAATTATATGATTAGAGAGTCATCTTGGAACCAGGGTCTTCACTCTTTGTGGCCAAGAAAGAAAGAAACAGCATGACTTCCAGTCTGCTATACAATTAAGGGAAAAAGTTTATTCTTACCTACATGACAGGGAAACACAATGAGTTCTCCCAGAAGCAAGTTGCCTGAGTATACATTTTATATATATACGTATACACATGTATATACATGCATAAATATACATATTGTACAAATGAAGATGATACATCAGATTTCTGTCTGAAGTAAAACTATGGAGCTCTTGGAAGAAAAGCACATTTTCCTATACTGCATATTCCTCCCCTCAAAGTTTTGCCATTTAAAAACCTCTTCTTCCTATTATTATTGATACTATTAATAATAATAATAACAGGAAGTTATAAGGATTGAGTGCTAAAGTTGGAATTAGGAAGCCCTGACTTGAAATCCTTGAAATCCTGCCTCTGATTACTAGCTGTGTAACTCTGGGCAACCTGTTTGCCTCAGTTTCCTCATGGGGATAATAATAATGCCACCTGTCTCAATTGTAAGGAACAAATGTGATAATATATGGTATAAGTACTTGAGTAACAATATATGCAACAAGAAGGGTGGCACTATATTGTGAAGGGCCACTGGATTCTAAGCAGATAAGTATGAATTTATCCTGTAGATATTTCTAAGCAGGGTAGGACTATCAGATAAAAAACTCTTGTTAGGAGATTCAAACAAAAATCCTGTTGAAAATAATCACTCAGATAACAGTATTCAGTAGGAAATAGTCAAGTGCAGAATGATTTTTTTTTAAATGATGATTTATTTACTGGAATTAACATTTGTGTTAACTTAATGAGTCTTCAGCTTTTCGTGTTAACAAAAACATACTATTTAATTCTGAGACTTTGTTTTAATATTGTGTTGTTATTTCCTCAGCTCATCTCTTATGTTTCCAGATGAATTCTTCCATTTTCCATGGCAGTTGAAATGATGATCAACTTTTTTTGAAGGCTCCACTTAGGGAGGAAATTCTGTGTTTATGTGTGTGGGGGGTGTACATATATAAAAATATTTATATACACACTTGTACATATCTATATCTATCTGTCTGTCTGTCTATCTGTCTATCTGTCCATCTGTCTATCTATCTCCATAATGTGAGAACTCATTATCATTGGCTATTTAGATACTGTATAATAAGGAAAAACTCAAAAGTATAAACCTAAAAGTAAGCTTTGGAGGGATGATATAGAGAGTTCCATTGAACCATGTAATGCATACCTACTGCTGCTCAAGGACAAAAATCTCACAAAACTTTATTAATGGTAGAACAGGCTAGAAACAGAACATTTCTTTTTAATGTGGTATTTTGAGGCAATTCTGATTGAAAGACAATTGAGGAAGGAGAAAACAAATCTGATTGTTGTGAATTTCTATTCCATACATTACTGTAATATCATTTGGATAAACTGTTCTATATAGGAAACGTAGAAAAGGAATATATTAGTTACCTTAATAAACTACAATTTTATCAGTATGACTGACATGGCGATAAGGATTGCTATGAAGCAATGCCAGCTAAGCCAATGAGATTCTGGCCCAAGTCACCTTATAACGTACTGGGGTGCTTCCTTTAGATTCTACTGATAATGTATAATGGTTGCCAAAGGAGCATACAAGCAACCTTTTCATAAGAAAAGAACCGTTTATTGCTAAGTTGGATTTCCTGTTATATTTTGTAGCACTGTTTTTAAGAATATGTGAAAGAAATATATAGTATAGGCATTCAAGAAATTCAAGTTAAAGTGTAAAAACCCATAATAAGAAGTGCACAATCACATGGCAAAATGTGTTCTTCAAGATAATCCATGATGAATTGTGATCATTTTTCTGAGCCTGTCTTCATGTGTAAAATGAAAATAAGAGTACCTGCCTACTTCATCAAGCCAGGAGGATCAAATGATTTAATGTATGTCTTTTTTTTTTTAATCAATAAATCTTAAGGCCTGATCAGAACTGAGAAGTATTATTACTCACTAAATGTCAGCAAAAATCCTATACATACCCATATTCTCCATGCTTTGGACCCTCTATCTATATGAGACTTGAAAAAAAATATGGAATGACATTAGAAAAAGGGTTAGTTTTATATTCAAAATTTCATAAAAGAACAACAAGGATCAGGAATAGATTAATGAATTGTGAATACCACTTACTGTGGCTGATTTGTCCTATCCATCATAGTGCCAAGGAGTAAGCCAAAGTTTTGAGTGAAATTCATCTGTCTGCAAAGAAGGATTTCTCTTTGGAGTTCACCATAATATTAGAGAACAGAGTGGGGGCAGCTAGGTGGTGCAGTGGATAGAGCACCAGCCCTGAAGTCAGGAAGACCTGAGTTCAAATCTGATCTCAGACACTTAACTCGTCCTAGCTGTGTGACCCTGGGCAAGTCACTTAACCCCAATTGCCTCAGGAAAAAAAAAAAAAAAACAACAGACTATACTGCCAGATGCAAGTAAATGGAAAGGGTTCGAAACTGCAGGAATATGTATTTAGACCCTAAAAATGTGAATTATTAAGGTAAGGTAGAAAGCCTCACGTCCTAATGAGTCCAGTTGTGACCCTTCTCAGTAATCTTAATATCTTTCCAGATGAATATCACAGGTGGTTTTCTAAGTCAACAGCCTATGATCTCTGCCTCCATGTTTTTCCCCTATAATACAATGATGGAACTGCTTGTGGAATATTTATTCAAAGAAAAGACCAGAATCAACTCCTATTGGTCAATAAGATTATATCTCTGCTTGACAGAATAGCGCCTTCCTCTGTATTTAATTAACATTGCCCAGATAAGCCATTTGAGACTCTACTAGTTTCCTCCTCTGAAATAGTTGGAGGAAAAGTAAATAAGCATCAACTAATTGTTTTAATACTATGATGTCAAAGAATAGGTTTGTCATGATGAAGGTCATCTTCATAATGTCACAGATTCACCATTGTCTTATGGGAAAGAATGGGAAATTAGAAGTGTAAATGGCAATGAAATAATGGATTTAAATCTTCAAAGGATGTAGACTTGGGACTTAATAGTCTCTCTTATTTACATATAGGGAAACTGAGGCCCAGAGAAATAAATTATCTTGAGTCAAGATCCTATAGTTTGTAAATGCCCAGGATTCAAATCTAATCCAATTCAAAAAATAAGTATGCAGAAAGTGTTGAGTGCCAGTCTTACAAACACAAAATGTAAATACAGAAGTATATTTATGAAAATTTGAGGATGAGGAAGAAATCAGTAACAGGTAAATGAAGGGTAGTAATGACAAATGAGACTTCCTATAGTTTAGAGGTGGGCAACCTTTTTTCTATAAAGGGCTATTTGGATATTTATAATCGTTCATGAGCCATTCAAAATTATCAACTTGGAGAACTCAAACAGTAGAAGATTATTATATCTACCTTTCAACTCATCATCTCCTGTAGCTGATTGAACAAATGATTTTGCAGGTCTTATCCAGCCCACAGGCCAAGGATTCCCATCTTTGCTTTAAGGATTCTTTTAGAGTACTTCATTTAGAATTCCTTACTGCATTTACCACAACAGAATACATTAATTGTTATTATTTCTGTCTTGTCTCAGGATTAGAATACATCTCAGGAGAATGGTTCTTATTCATCAGCATCCTTATAATTTTCTTGTGAAATTGAATGTGAGAAAAAAAATATTCTTCCCATGTTGTCCTATCTACCAAACTGGTTTGGGCATAACAGAAAGTCTTCTGAGCACGTAGAATATTTTATTTTTGTCTTTCTATTCCCAGAATTTAGAACAGTATGTGTCACAGCATAGATTCAGAATAGATAGATACAGATAAATTAAATATATACATGCATTGATTTATGTGATAGATTGATATATACATACATAGATGTAGGTGATAGATTAGATATATACATACATAGGTAAATGGATGCTTGGATGGATAGAAAAGTAGATTAGATATATAGTTGTTATAGATGATCAATTGATAGATGATAGATTAATATGTTCATACATAGATGTAGGTGATAGATTAGATAGATACATACATAGGTAAATGGATGCTTGGATGGATAGAAAAGTAGATTAGATATATAGTTGCTATAGATGATCAATTGATAGATGATAGATTAATATATATATATATGCATAGATGTAGGTGATAGATTAGATATACACATACATAGAGAGGTAAATGGATGCTTGGACAGATAGATAGGTAGATTAGATGTATGGTTGCTATAGATGATAGATTAATATATACATGCATAGATGGAGATGATAGATTAAATTAGCTATATACATACATAGGTAAATGGATGCCTAGTTGGAAAGATAGGTAGATTAGATATATAGTTGATATAGATGCTAGATGCTAGATTAATATATATATTCATAGATTTAGGTGATAAATTCAATACATATAGGCATTGACAGGTAACTGGATGGATAGATGGAGTAGATATATAATAGCATAAAGGTGGATGACAGATATAGATTAAATATATACATGCATAGAGATAGATAACAGATTAATATTTACATGCATGGATTTAGGTGATAGATTATATATAATGTATTTATGCATATATAAATATATGCATACACACATACACATATATATATGTGTGTATATACACATAATACATATATACATACACAGGTAGGTAAATGAATAGATTCGCTGTATACTTGCATAGAGATAGATAATAGAGAAAGAGGGCCAGACAGAAGATAGTAAGACAGATAGAATGAATGGTAGATACATCCATAGATAGAGAGATACATAGATAAAGCATTTTTTTAGCACTTATTCAGTTCAGGGACTATGCTAAGGGCCCAGAAAAAGCTAATATAAATGCTACACTCTAAAGATTCAAATGTTAGTAAGCAAGACCGTCATCATCCCCCCAAAATTTCCTATTCCAATGAGCAAAGATAACACTAAAGATGCTGAGAAGGAACATATCTCTGTAGGATAGAGGGCATTGTGATTGTAGGAGACAGAGACCTCCACTATAATAAATGCTTATTGATTGTGACTGAGAGTCAGAAGCCATTTATTTGTTGTGTCATCTGGGCCTTTCAGACTTTTCACTGTAAAATGGCCATAAATAATTGGTTATGTAAAGGTGCCCTCACTGAAAATCCAGAATTCTAAGCCCTTTTCCCCTTGTTTTTTTCTTTGCACTCCTCCACCCCCAGCAGGCACAGAGAAAATTTAGGAGATAATGCTGACTGCTTTTGCTAACCAAAAGTCACTTTTCTTCCTTTTTTTTTTTTTTTTCCACATAGAAGTTGTTGGACACAGAGCAATAAAAGCAGCATAGGATAAGTTTTTCAGGTTTTAAGATTTCAGTATATAATTATTTCACCTCAATTACACCTCTCTGAACGCAAAGGGTAATGAATAGTGGAAATGTGGTATGTTTTTTAAGTTCCTTTTAAAGGCCAAACTCCAAAAACATTGCAGAGAATTTCATGCCGATATTTCTTGGATTCTAGGAGGACACATAATGACTAGAACTTTTATATTCAGCCAGTGCTCTAAATCTTAACTTTAAAAGTGTCTGGCTAAGATGATAAGAGGTGCAATAGAAGGAGGGAAATGGATGGCTAGATTTTAAATTCTTATAATGAACCTTGTTTCACTAGGGAGGCTATGAGGATGAATAGAATAAAATAGAAGATCTCTTTGGTGTTTTCATTTTGTATAGTCAGTATTCTCTCTCTCTCCCTCTCTCTCTCTCCTTCTCTCTCTCTCTCTCTCTCTCTCTCTCTCTCTCTCTCTCTCTCTCT